>JAQGAS010000233.1:0-71742 GCA_034686365.1 Pachymerium ferrugineum | reverse complement strand
TCGGCACTTTCGGTTGAATCCAAGTCGCTTTTTCTTGATCCGAATTCTTATGTTCTGGTGAACTAACATCTTCAAAGCTTGAAAATTTGGGGAATTCCGGGAAATATTTTTCCATTCAAATATAATGAAGATGTAAACAACCCATTTATTTACCATTTTACTGTACCGACCTTGAAAAAATTATATTTGCAATCTGGCAACTTTATGGCAACATAGTACAACTACACAACCCTCTCAGCTATAAGTTTAAATTGAGTGAAGAACAGAAAAATTTTGACTTACCTAAAATTATTTTGCATTGAATCTCTGACTGGTTTTTTTGGTGCAAATCTGTTTAGGGAAAATGAGAATTATTTTTCCAAATAAATAAATGTCAAAAAGATGCCTGTCAATATGTTCTTATCGAACCGAACTCGATAACTAATTTCTCAACGGTCATTTGTAATAAAATTAGTTCACTAAATTCAATAGAAACTGCCTAATTTACCGTGTTTTAATTCCATGTCTGCTTATTTAGGCGCAATGTCGTATTGGGTTATCGATGTCTCTGGCTTTGCAATCGGTCCAAAGACCGGTTGTTTACTAGTTACTCCTTCAATCATATGCCGATACAGATCTAAAACGCAAATGTTTTTTAGAGCTGAGAACTGCCTCTTTAGCACAAATCGTTATCTAAACCGCTTCGACGCTTTCCGCAACGGCATTCATAGTCTTCTTCCTTCTAAAATTAAAAAAAAATTACATATAAATTACTTCATAACAACCTATAACATGAAGTACATTAATCCGCCATATTGTTCACTCGAGCGCACAGCCGCTCAAGCGGTTGAATGAAAAACTCACCAGTTTAAAATTGCGCATGCGCGTGGACTTGAAAAACTTCTTCTCCAAAGCGTTAAGCCTAACGAAAAAATCTGAGTTTCTGCTCAATTTATTAGGCCCCACCTAATTTGCCCCAAGTCGCCCCAAGTCGGCCTAATTGCCAATTTCTAATTGGTCCTCCGTAACCTTTCACCTCATTAATAATATAGCTAATGTTATTTTTCCATAGGGACGTCACTATGACATCATTTGTGGGCGGGATTTGGGGCGGAGTTGCGCATGCGCAGTAGTAATCAAACCTCAGCTCGACTGAAATTTTTTGAAATTCAAGAAATTGACTTTTGCTAGATCAAGGTCTGCGCATGCGCTAAAATTAAAGAAAATTATTCTTTAAAATGATATATGCATGCAACATAACTTGTGTAACATTTGGTGTAATGGTTAAGATATCTGATTGAGATGCGGTGGACCCGGGTTCGATTCCTGCTTGATAAAGGAAATTTTTTCATTTAATATTACAAATTAAAATAAAGGTAACAAGATGGCGCCACTTTTTTTTTTTTTTTTTTTTTTTTTTCTTCTTTGTTTATATCTTTAAAATTACTTGTCGTAGAGCTATGAAATTGCGTGCAATGGAATTTTCTCCTCAAAATACATCAGATTCCACCGTTAAATGAATGTTTTAAATTTTGATCAAAATTGAAAAAATCCAAAGGGTTTAGTCCGTCGATTTTGGTCAAAATTTCACAAGTCCATTTTTTGATGGAATCTGATGTATTTTTTGGAGAAAATTCCATTGCAGACAATTTCACAGCTCTACGTCAAGTATTTTTGGATATATAAGCATACAAAATGGCACCATCACACCATATATGCCAATAACTCAAAAAATACTCAACGTAGAGCTATCAGAAAAAAAAAAAAAATCAGAAATCAAAATTTATCAAATAACTGATAATTTTTCTGTATTTAATAATGCTTTTGTGGTTAAAATAAAGAAATAAACAAAAAAATTAAATTTTTTTTATAAATATATAAATATAAATATATAAATATAAATATATATAAATTTAGTTATACCTAATACTTAATAACAAAATAATTTAATTGCCTAATTTACCATCTCAAAATAGAAAATTGTTTGGACACTTCATGCACGGACCTTATACCAGTAGTCAGAGTAATCCCTATAGATCACCGTAAAAAGTACACGATAAATTTTACTAAAACGGATTCCCATACATTGGACTCAACCACCACGTTGTTCTACCGCGACATGGACGTTGATTTTGCTATCAACGAATATTCACAGAAAGCTGAAAAAGCTGTAAGTTTAATTTTTTGAAACATGTATAAATAATAAATTTGTTTATATTTTTGTAGGAAGCTGAAATAAAAAGATTGACGACGGAATTGGAAGAACTTAAATTAAATTTCTCCACACAAAACATCAACAGTCATCCTCAAGTGAGCGATACCGGTGAACTAGAAAGTCAGCAGCTGGAAAATTCCAAACTTAAATGCCGACTTGCAATACTGAAAAAAGTAAGAAAGTCAATACTGCATTACTCATTAAACTAAATTTATTTATTTTGTTAGGCTTGTGCCTTAGAAGAAAGTAAGACATTTCGTGGCGGTAATAAAAGCAACAATACTGCAATGGTTAATAGTAGCATCCAAAATCAAATACGCTATATACTATCAATTGCTATTAAAGACAGTTTTCCTGATTTGGCTGAAATTACTTTTACTATCCATCGTAGTCAAAATGAAAAGTTTGGAGACTACGATTGTAATGTAGCTTTGCAGTTGAGCCCTGTAGGTAAACTAAAAAAAATGCCAATGAAGTTATTAAAATTAAAATGAGTTACAGATGATGAAAAATCTTAAGGGAGTGAAAATACCACCTCGCGAAATTGCAAATCAAATAATTTCCAAGTTACCTGCCAATGATGTTATAGAAAAGGTTGTTATAATTAATATTTACAGTCACGTAGCTTTTATCTTGAATTGAAATTTTCAGACTGAAGTCGCTGGACCGGGATTCATCAATATTTATTTGAAAAATTCATTTATTCGCCAACGTTTGCACACTCTTTTAGTAAACGGTGTTATGTCACCTTACAATGGCCCTAAACAAAGTATTGCGGTTGATTTCTCTTCACCTAATATTGCGAAAGAAATGCATGTTGGTCATTTAAGGTTTGTAATAACTTAGATAATATTTTCAACAAATTTTAAATAAGATTTACCGTTAATACAGGTCAACTATTATCGGTGATAGCATATGTCGCGTTTTTGAATTCGTTGGTCATAACGTAACGCGAATCAACCATGTTGGCGATTGGGGAACGCAATTCGGGATGTTGATCGCTCATTTACAAGACAAATTTCCTAATTATTTAAGCGTGTCACCGCCTATACAAGATTTGCAAGCTTTTTACAGGGTATTAAAAGCTCATTTTTTTATTAAACCGAATTTTAAAGTTTGTAAAAATTTAGGAATCGAAAGTCCGATTCGATGAAGACAAAGCGTTTAAAGATAGAGCGCAGGAGTGTGTCGTTAAATTACAAAGTCATCAACCTGATTTTATTAAAGCATGGAAGTTAATTTGCGATGTCTCACGTAAAGGTAAATTTTCAGTTTCATTTTTTGGATGAAATTTGATAATAAAGATTTTTATATTAGAATTCGAAGCCATATACGAAGCTTTAGATATAAAATTAACTGAGCGCGGAGAGTCGTTTTATCAAGACATGATGATCGATGTTGTTAAAGAATTGGAAGCAAAAGGTTAAATCGCTCGACAAATGTTGTTACAATAACTACTAGTGTTTTCTTACAGGACATCTAGAGGAAGACGATGGACGCAAAGTAATGTTTAGTGGCGGTCCAGAAATTCCACTTACGATAGTCAAAACGGGTGGCGGGTTTACTTATGATACGTCTGATATGGCCGCAATTCGTCATCGTGTTCGTGACGAGAAACACGATCGGTTGATTTACGTTGTTGATGCAGGACAGGTAAGAAAATTAAATAGTTTTTATTTTTTTAAATGTATATAAGTACTAACTGATAATAAATTTAGGCTCAACACTTTTTAAGTGTTTTTGCTTGTGGTCGCAAAGCTGGGTACTACGATCCACAAAAAGTACGTGTAGAGCATGCCCATTTTGGTGTTGTTCTGGGTGAAGACAAAAAGAAGTTTAAAACCCGTTCAGGAGACACTGTTCGATTAGTAGATCTATTAAATGAGGGACTTAACCGTTCGCTACAAAAATTAAAAGAGAAAGAGCGTGACAAGGTAAGGGTAGATGACAGAACTTTGCTTTAGAGTGATTGGGGTTTCTTTCAGGTGTTAACGCCCGAAGAATTACTTGCTGCTCAACGAGCGGTTGCGTTTGGTTGTATCAAATACGCTGATTTGTCACATAATAGAACAAGTGACTACATTTTTTCATTTGACAAGGTATTTAGTGGCTTGTAATGCATAACTTTTATTTAAACTTTATTGTGCAGATGTTGGACGACAAGGGTAACACCGCAGCATATCTGCTTTACGCTTACACGCGTATATGCTCAATTTCAAGGACAGCTCAGTACTCGTCCGACCTTCTTCGCGGAATAGCAGTGAAACAGGGGCCACCCACATTTGACCATCCAAAAGAATGGAAATTAGCGAAACTGTTATTACACTTTTCGGACGTTATTCTTCAGATTTTGGACGACTTACTGATTCATTCTTTATGTGACTATTTGTATGAAGTGTCCACTACATTTACCGAATTTTATGATAAATGTTACTGCATTGAAAAAGACAAGGAAACAGGTAAACAAAATGAAATTTTTGTGAATCGCTAATAATTTTGATAATTTTTTTTTTTAAATAGGCAAAATTATCAAAGTCAATGAAAGTAGGTTGATGCTTTGTGAATCGACTGCTGCTGTCATGGCTTGTTGTTTCCATATATTAGGGATCAAACCCGTACAGAAAATGTAGCTAATAAAAATACAGCTGACAATAAATGATTAAAAACCAGACTTGTTTTATTTTCCTTTTAAAGATTGTTTTTTACATAGATAAATACAATTGTTGGTAGAAAATAATGTTAGGCAATTGATACAATAAATATACAACATTTGCATACAGTCAATCACAGTTAACAGGCTTCAAATTATGCATAATTTGATTTCTTCATTTCAATTAGCTGCTGATGAAGTTTCTCTTCTTTCGCTCTTCTTAAATGAAATAACTAAAAACAATGAAAAAAAATTAATAGAATTGTATCTAAAGTTCCGATATTAAGTGCTTACAGTCCTTGACTCTATAAATTTATGCAAAAATTCTTCTGTATCGATTTTACTTTCTAAAAACGATCGAGCTATGCCGTCAGATTCCTCCTCAGCCTTAGCAGCAGCCAGCTTTAATTGATGCTGAATATTCGCAGGCAAAAAACGTTGAGCCAACTCGTGAAATCGAGTACTGAGTTCCTCGTATTGACTTCTACACGACGTTAATTGGTCCACCTATTAAATACCCAGAAACAAATGAAGAGATAGAATTAACGTAATTTAAAATTCACTTTACCTTTTCTAAAAGTGTCTTTTTACATTCTTCAATCCTAGGCTGTTGTTTCATATTGCCATCTAAAAGTTATCAAATTATTACTATTTAAATTTCACACTCAAGTTTTAAATTTCATACCGGCAAGACACTCATTAAACTGAGTCAATTTTTGCAACTCTTTTTCCAGTGTTTGGATAATTGGTAATTTATCCATAGCATCAGAAAGACTTTCATCAGATGTATTTAATTTATCCAGGTCTATCATACTAGAATATAAAATGTTTAGACATTTGATCTGAATATTTAAAAAAAACCTACCAACCTAAGTTCCCTCAACTCTGGGAAACAACAGGGAACGTCTAGCGTAGAGGTAGATGGCCCCTGTTTTAAAATTTCACATCAGAGTTTATTCAATCGAATATTGGATTTAACGGATTACTGAAATTTGTTGGTAACTGCTAAAAGGCAATAAAGGAATTCCAACTATGGTTGACATTTCTGGCGGAATATGAGGCGGGGGTGGAGCTTTTGCACTAGAACTAGTGAGAAAGTATTAATTTTTTTCTACAATAACGTTTCTGTGGTCACTTACGCGTAAGGCAGATCAAGTAAAGGAGGCCTCATTTGAAATTCATCTATAATATCTTGAATAACCTTGCTTAAATCCGAATGTAAACGGAACTACCAAATAAAGGGGAAATGATGTCATAGTACTCACATTTAAAAAAAACGATTACATTTTTTAAACTTGGGCATCCAATAATTTTATGCTGATCGTTGATCCACGGATGCAAGACAGGCGGTGATATTTGGATATCAGGTTTATCCTGAGGAAAATAAGGCGGCAACAAACTATATAAAAGCAGAATATAGTAAATAAGAAAATCACAACAACGATTTTATTATATGTTTACATGATTATAGTTAAAGACATATTGCCAATTTTTACTGGGAGTCTGTAGTCAGTATATCGTACAATCGCCACCACACTAAAAAAGAGATGAAAAATGCAAATACGATATTTTGATGGAAATACTTTTTATTTCACAATCAATCCACATCTCGCCGGATGAAACCAGTGTTTTGTTGACTTACTTTGTATGAACCTTGGTCATGGTTTCGATTTGTAAATCTCTTTGTTTTTCTAAAGGGGTAATAATTGATTCTTCATCGTCTCTTTTGCGAAATAAAGCATGAAACATAGTTTCCAGTTGGCATTTACCAGAAATTTGTCAGTAGCTCTTCTACAGTTTGTTGACTGTCGAGATGCGTGCTACGTCATCGAGCGCATGTTCTGGTGACGTTGTAGCTTTATCATCGACTAAAATAGAACAGTCGTGAATCGAGACGATTTTCACGACTCATTTCTCCGTACAATTAACACTGCTATGTTACACGTTTAATGTCAATTTCACGGAGAGTGTTAATAATAAAAAGTAAGTTAAATACATTACGTTACATATTGCATCCAGTGTAAATGTATTAAGAGTAAAAAGTTTTTCGTCGGTTGTAAATCGACTACAAATATCGATAATTTGGTGATTTAATTTTTCTGATTTTCCCAGAGTGCCTATCGCGGATGCGTAGTTTAGCTATTTCATGTCATTATATTTCCACAAAGAGGCCAAACATTTCTGAATATTTTTTGCATTGTCGTTGGCTGGGAACTGATTATTCGCTAGGTATTTTGTGATCAAGTTCAAGTTAATGCATTTTAGTTGGTGGGTAAGTGTAGCGAGCCAGTAATGATTTAAAAATGGAAGTTAAAAGCACAAAAGGACGGCGATTTTCGTATGCTATTTAGGATACAACTCGACCACGTCGAGATGTGTGAATTTTTTTTATCAAGTTAATAATAAAAGTCGGTCTATTTACGAATCGTAACAATAAAACGACATTCAGAATCAATTCTAAGACCGATATATATGAAATAAGGTTGATAAAATGCATAATTTGAAGGGTTACTACTTATATCCCGTTTAGGCTTAAACAAATCAATTCTTTATGTCCCGCTTAAAATTCTTTCTATCGAAACTTAATTTGTCATCGTTTTTAATTATATTTTACTTTATTTTTTTCTCGTAGATTATGCATTGATGACGGCACGTGTAATAACGATACGAGTGTATGATCAGTACTACATGACAGCCAATCATCACGATTGGACTCACAGGCAAAAGAGCTTAATTCTTTTTGGAATTGATGTGTATAATGCCCATAGCCACGGGTCCCAACAACCACACTAATTTAAACGCTTCTAACAACCATATTCCCAGCAACGAGGAGTGTGGCATCCGTGACGTATGGGCGGGTAATTTAGAAGATGAATTTCGTCACATTCGACAAATAGTGCAGAAATATCAGTATGTTGCGATGGTACGTCTTATTTTCAATTAATATATTCGGATAAATAAAAAAATCGATTTCCTCATTTTTTGTTTAATTTCAGGACACAGAATTTCCTGGAGTCGTTGCACGGCCCATAGGGGAGTTTAGGAGCACGGCAGATTATCAATACCAACTACTTCGATGTAACGTAGATCTTCTGAAAATTATTCAGTTAGGACTTACGTTCCTTGATGACAACGGCAAAACACCGCCGGGATACTCAACATGGCAGTTTAATTTCAAGTTTAATTTAACGTAATCATATTTATTATTTTAATTATACCACAGAGGAAATTTTCGAATTTACGTGCACACATTTAGAGGAAATTCACTCTGCTGGTTTTTTAATTCAAACAAATTGTAGAGTACCTTTATAAAATATTTTATTAATATACAGGGAAGATATGTATGCCCAGGATTCTATAGATCTACTACAGAATTCGGGTATTCAATTCAAAAAACACGAAGAGGAAGGAATCAATGTTAATGAGTTTGCCGAGCTTCTAATGACATCTGGAGTGGTACTCGATGAAAATATTAAATGGTTATCATTTCATAGGTATTTACCGCTATTAATAACTTAAGAAAAATATTAACTGTGATTTCTCTTTTAGTGGTTACGATTTTGGTTATCTGCTGAAGCTACTGACCGATCAAAACCTTCCATCGGAAGAGGCGGAGTTTTTCGACTTACTTCGGATATATTTCCCCTGCATCTACGACGTAAAATACTTGATGAAGAGCTGTAAAAGCCTAAAAGGAGGATTACAAGAGGTCGCTGAACAACTCGAGGTAACAACCACCTTTCTGCTTTTTAGTCAGTTAAACTTTAAATTGCAAGTAGAAAAAAAAAATAGTTTTGTGTTAAAACATGACACTTTAGCAAATGTTTGTAAACCTTCGTTGTGCGTAGCTGGAGAGGATAGGACCACAACACCAAGCTGGCAGCGACAGCCTGTTAACGGGGGCCGCCTTCTTCAAAATGAGAGAGGTAATTACGCATTTTTCTTTTTATTTTTTTGTTTTTTTCTTTTTTATAGTTCTTTGCAAGTGTTCAGATAATTCTATTTTTATAGATTTTGGATTTCTAATGTTTGTTTCGCAAGCTAGTTTAAATTAATAATGTACTAAAATACGGAAACAATTTTGAACATTATAATAATGTGATGCATTTAGAAATCTTATAGCGGAATTGAAGAAAAAAAATTTTGTAAATTGATTTTAATGGCAATTTTGTAGAACAAAAAATGAAAGAAGTAAAAGATTTATTCTGATGTTGTATTTTTTTTTTTTTTTTTTTTAAATATTAGATGTTTTTCGAAGATAACATTGACGATGCGAAGTATTGCGGTCATTTATACGGACTCGGGACCTCTTTTGTAATGAACGGAAATTCTTATCACGACGAGCATAACAACCACAACAACCACCTTAACAACTCGTCAACATCCACCACTACATCCTCATGATAACGACAGTAAACAGATAACTTCATGTGGATTTTTAGAAAACAAAAAAAAAAATGAAAAAATGAAAACTGACTTAAGAGGAATTCTCAAAACAAAGTGTCAATAAAAGTATGGGGAAAAGGAATGCAACGTTAATAGCCAGACAGAATATTACCAGCTGAACTATTGTGTCACCATTGCAAACCTCTTCTTTAAAACACGTCAAGTGTATTGCTCTTTTTATATGCTCCATAATTAACATCAAAAGTGGCTCTAGTTAGTCATTTGTGTAGCAGGATAAAAGTTAATAATTAAGAAATTTTCATACCCCAAAAAATTAATGAAAATAATCAATTAAATCTAATTTTTGTAATAATCGTAAATGCTTTATTTTTTTTATTTGTATAAAAAGTCCGAAAATATGAAAATGAAAAAAAAAAAAACTTCTGATCAATTGGAAGTTATACACATTAAAAATGTTACAATTTATGAATTCGACAAATTGGAATTCTATTTTAACATCGATTAATTTTAATGAAATTTTTTTACGTCGTTGGGTAACAAATTTGCATGAATTTTATTTTTTTAAATCAACTTACAAGTGAATCTTACTTGTCCAACCTCCCGACATACGTAAAAGATGAGTTTTCAGTGGTGACTCAATCGACAAATCAGTTTCTTACAATCAATTTGAAAAGAAGTTAATTTACACCCGAAGTCATTAAGTAAATCATCCAATATTTTTGTCGGTTTCGATTTCACTTTCAAACAATTTGTAACATGGGATTGTATTTTTTAATGCAAGACACCACTGTATTGGTACAAGATAATTACCAGTATTGCGTTAAGAGTCACGTAATAGTTTGATTTTAGCTGGTGAGGGAAGGGATACCGAAAATATCTTCCATTTGAAACCACTATTTTAATTTTTAAGCACTAAAAAGATGAAGAGTAATAAAAAAAGGAATGAATTTAATCATGGAATGAATTTAATCATATAAGAAACATTTCAGTTTTGGTTTTTTTCTTTTTTAATGAACTGAAAAATTCTTGCATATAAACTTTTTTTTAAATTTAATTACACATGAATAAGGATGATCTGTACTAAATTTTTGTAATTTTTATTATGTTAATCTGATGGCTTTATGTGGGAGATGGTAACGGTGTAACGAATAACAATTCCTTTTCATGGACCATAATTTTTTTTTTTAATTGTAATTTGTCAACAGTGTTAGATTAAATACACCTTTGCACTGTCGCAAATTTAACGAATTATAAATTGATTTTAGAAAATTACATTTTATTAAAGGCAAGTATATGAAAGTGAAACGTTTTTCTTTTTGTGTTGCTATTTTGGTTGACATTTTACGTTTCCACATGCTGTAACCCCATAATCATCATAAAACATTCCATTTTCGTAATTTTTAAAAATTAAAAAAAAAAAGCCTACTCTTGTTTTAAATTTATAACTTGTTTTGAGAATTTCGGTATGTAATACAAAAAACGATCGAATGGCATGTACGTACAATTATCAATATGCAACTTTGGGTTATTGAACACAGTAGGTTATGGAAATGTAAATTGTTAGTTTTATATTTTAACTAATTTTACTAATTATCATACATTAAGATTGTACAGGAAAGTCATTTTATTTGTGTACGAATGTGAAAAATTTGATTACTTTAACTGTAATGAGTTAATCATTACAAAATTAACAATTGGTGAGAATGACTTAGAAATGGCTGTAGAATGCATTAGACAAATTGGGCAATTCACTCGTTTTTAACAACACTGTTGTAAATAAAATTGATAAGCATGTCACTTCATTGTCTTATTCACTAGTAAAGTGAAGGCAGTGTACAAAATTATCACGGCATCCAATTACAAGTTTGTCACTAAAAATCACAGGAGATGAAAAAACCTCTCCACTTAAGTCATAACAACTCATCACTTGACCGCTTTTCACTGACACCAATTTCACCTCCCCTTTAACACTAGCTATAACTACCATATCATCATTACCACCATCCACAGCAGTATCATTTTCTGCAATATTTTGTACAGTAAAAGGTGACGAATATATGGCAGAGTTCATCTGTATTACCCAATGAACGTCTCCTGTTTCCAACAATACACAATAAAAATTGTAGTCGTGACAACCAAACAATACGAATTTGTTATCAACAACACACGGCGAAGAAAATGTCGGCCCTTTAGTCGAAAAAGTCCACATCTTCCATAAGATAAAAAAGTATTAGAATGTGTTTAAAATATCACACTCAAATCTTACATTTTTTCCAGAATGCGTAAACCTGTGCAACTCTCCTTTAACAGTTGCTACAAGTACACTAGATTTCTCAGCGACTGGAGAAGCAAAAATCGGCTTTTCTAGGTTCAGTTCCCATAATTTACAACCGTTAGTCTTAAAATGAAATCGTACATCATAAATAGCGATTAATTTTTTTTTAATTATACACTTACAGGTTCTAAGGCGGTGAGAAGACCATCGAGTGTCGCCACATAAACTCGATAAGGTTCTTGCGATACGCAAGGCGAAGCGAAAACACTTCCTTGAGCGGGACTGGTTTTCCAAATGCATTTACCGTCCTGTGATAATAAAACATTTTATTACACTTCTAGCGAGAACATTAGCTGGTAATATACGATTTACGTCAATGTTTAAGTTGTATATATAGTGATCATGAGATCCTATTAATACATTCCCTGAAACAGGGTCTGCAATTGGTGAGCATTTTACTTGCGACTCTGTTTGAAATTTCCATTTAATTTCTCCAGTATCAGCAAGTAAACAATACACGAAGTGGTCATAACATCCTGAAAAAGTGTACTACTACTATCACTATTGCTTTTGTTTTGATGTTTTTGTACCAATTACCTACTACAATAAAACTACCACACAACGATGCACATGCTGATGATTCTATTCGATCACCTAATTCTGTAATCCATTTTTTATTTCCTGACTCTAGATCTATAGCAGCAAATTCGTGAGAATGCGAGCCGATGAAAACTATTGCATTTCCCTTTGATCCTATTATGAGTGGTGACGCGTCTATGCACTTATTCAAATTGAATTTCCATAAAAGTTTGAAACTAACAGAACCGCCTAATTGTAGAGAAATTTTTTTCCCTTTTTGGCTGCACATTGTATCTGATGGTGTGTTGCGATTTTTAATTGTCCACTCGTAATTGTCTAAATCTTTATTTTCAACAACTTCAACTTTTTTAACATTCTCCTCAACGTAAACGCAAACGTCACCGAAGGAACGAGTCAAGAGTAAGTCCACGAGACGAGGAAGGCTGCGTTTGGCGGTTGTGCTAACATCCTCAGCAAGTTGAATGATCTGAATAGAGTCACCTCCACATTCAATGAAATTATCTTTCTTGTCAACTGAATCGACATCCAGCAATCGCTGAAGTGAAACATTATTTAATATTTTGTACTACTTAAAAAAGTGGAAAAAATGAGTTACTTTCCACTCTTCAGCTACGTAGTCTGAATACGATTCCGGTGGTTCCGGTTCGTATCGAGCAAGTTGCAACAATTTGCCATAATCAACTTTACCTGAATGTAACCACAAATGAATACGATTAAATTTATTTATAAAAATCAGTTTTCTTACCATTTTTGGTTAACGGTAACACCGGAATGGGTGCAATGTTATTCGGAATAAAATGCGACGGTAAAGAGAATTGCAATTGTTGATCCAATTCTCGTCGGAGTGCTTCGTTAAGCTCATCTCTGTTTTTCAAAACGATAAACAGCCCGATGTACTGAGTCTCCCCATCAAATATAGCACAACTATTTTCTATCCAATCAAAAGTGGAGGTAACCTATTAAAATACACAAATGATATAACTGAAACTAAATATATATATATATATCCACTAACATCTTCTATCATCGTCAAGGACACTTTCTTGCCAAAACGCTTCACTTGATCATCACGCCGATACATAAAGTAAATTTTTCCATCCGGTTTAACCAAAACTGAATCTCCTGTATCTCTAAAAACTATACCCGACTGTAAAATGTCATCGTCCTCATCATCTATGTAACAAACTCTCTGTCGCCCGCCTATTCAAAAACAAAATTATTATATAAATTTCAAGTATTTTAATCTTTTTATTTACCAACGTAAAGATTCCCTTCACCGTAATCAATTCGTAAACCACTGCTATCTCTGATATCAATTTCCGTGGAATTGAGAGGAGTTCCCAGAGGAATTCCACCATCTTCACCTCTAAAAATTGGATTAAATTTTTAAAAGTTAAGATCCAGATTTAATTTTATATACTGTAAATCTTCAGGCGTAATTCGGTGGAGGGTAGCCCAACTTGATACTTCAGTTATGCCGTATATGTTGTACAATGCAATATGGTGTTGTTGTCCAATCCATTTTTTCAGTGTTGGAACACTAGGGCACATTTCGCCACCGAAACAAAGAATTCTTAAGGGTGAATCTCTACCTAAGAGTCGAGTTGAAACTAGTTCGTGACCAATTCGCTTGATCGAAGATGGAGTTGCCTGGGAAGAAAATTATTTTTCTCGGTGAAAAGTTTTTCAAATAAAAATTTTTTACCATTAAGACAGTGACTCTATGTCGCTCGGTAATTAAATCAAGGAATTGCAAGGAATTGACCTTTAAGATGTCAGGCACAACAAGCAAAGATGCACCACTTGCTAGTGTCATGAATATTTCAACAACGCTTGGATCAAATGTAAGAGGAGCATTTAAAAAGACAACATCAGCCGGGGTAAGCGCGAAGATTTGGCTTTTTTTTTTAAAAAAAATGCAAAATTAACTAAATAAAGTCATAAAAATTAAATTTTTCACCTTATATCTTTGATGTTAGGTACAATACATTCATGCGGTACATGAATGACTTTTTGAATACCCATCGTTCCTGATGTCATAACGACGTAGGCTCGCTTCAGTTTGTGGTTTTTGATGTTATTTACCGGAGTTGACATCACTTTAAGTATGTACAGTTTTCCGTGGGTTAGACTTATCACTTGACACTTTTCAACGGGGCAGCCAAGTCTCTTATCGCCAATCTGAAATTTTTACAAATTTTAAATTTTTATAAAATTTAATTCATAAATACTAACTTTGTCATAACGTTCGTCGGCAAAAATATATTTTATTCCAACAGAATTGATCAGTTCTTCATTCTTACTCGGCGCATCCAAATAAAGCGCGACAAAAGCAGACGATTCTTTTAAAAGGCTAAAATAGAACGTTTGTTAGTAACGTTCTTTTTTTTTCTAATAGGGTTAAAAAAAATCAAATTTGCCTGATAAATAAAGCAATACAACCGGGATTTTGGCATCCAAAATAGCCAACAACTGAGTACGGAACATTTAAATAGCTTAAAATGTTCGTTAACTGATCGATCATGAGCGAAAGTTCAGTGTACGTAATGTAACTCAAATTTACTCCATCGTCATGAATAATAGCAATTTGGCTCGGGTATTTTTTGCAAGACTGAATGACCAAAGTATGTAATTCATTATTTTCGTCGCATTTTGTCGGCGGAGACATTTTTGTCGGAATCGTTCTAACGTTCGAGAAATTTTGTTGTCATTCACCCAGCAGGAAGCGATCAGTCTAATTTTAAATTTTGCCGCTATATGGCGACATTCGCAACAATGACGTGCCACAACGTGACGCAATCGTTGAACAAACACGCGGTGAAGTTCAGTTGCCTCACTGGCTTGTCATTCCTTTAATCAACGCTGCCAAGTCTCCATTATTTCCCGGTGTCTCCGGTTCAATTGCAGAAGTGCTAGCTAGATACGTACTCCTTTTATTAAGAAAATATTCACGATGGCGTCAGCGATGGATGTTGACGACGAAGATGTTGAATTGCCAACTTCAAGTACAGCAAAAGGAGATAAAAAGCGTTTTGAAGTAAAGAAGGTAGTATTAAGACTAATGCCGACATTTAGACTTAATCTCAACGAGTTATGTTTTTTTCAGTGGAACGCTGTTGCTCTCTGGGCCTGGGGTATGTTACTTATCTACGTTCAATAGTCACAAAGAACTTGGTTAGGAAAAGCTTTACTTTTTGTTTTCATATAGATATCGTAGTTGACAACTGTGCAATTTGCCGTAATCACATCATGGATCTTTGTAAGTTAAATGTTGTGTTTTGCATAATCCAAAATAAATGAATGAGTTAAACTATAGGTATAGAATGTCAGGCAAATCAAGCTTCGGCTACTAGCGAGGAGTGCACAGTGGCGTGGGGAGTGTGCAATGTAAGATAATTTTTTTAGTGAATTACTATCACTTCTAAAAAAATATTAAATTTCATCGGAGTGCAAAAAATAATCGATTTTTGAGGGAAAGTGCTACTGAATTGACCTTGGTCAAAAAAAGATATTTTTTGTGCTTGTTAAAAAAAAAAAATATTTTTAACATCGAACGTCGTAATTTAATTTCTTGTAACTATTTTCTAATTTAGCATGCATTCCATTTTCACTGTATCTCTCGATGGCTTAAAACAAGACAAGTCTGTCCGCTAGACAACCGTGAATGGGAATTTCAAAAATACGGACATTGATTTTCATTGCAAATTTGTACTAAGTATATGTCAACATTTTGATGTAGGAGAGAATTTCTTGTATTGCTAAATAAATTAATTTTTGTTTGGATGTACCACTTTATTCAACCCGATTATTTATTGATATCACAAACTTAAAAACATGACTAGATAGTTTAGTTAGTGGTTAGGGTTACCTACGTTGGTGAATCCTCATCAGATGGCGTTAGGTTCTGACGACTTTACCGCGCTCGTGATAGGAGCGTGAGAGACAGAAAATTTATCAGGGTCAAAGAAATGGCCGCAATTATTCGACGCATGTAGAATTTGCTCGCCGATATCGGGATACTATACCCACTTCAACCGCAATCGCGTTCGCTGTTTAGAATGTCAAACCCACATTCTTCACTGGCAAAGTGCTGTCACATCATAAGACGTGAAAAATTCCCTTGAATCCTGATCCGGACGTGACGGCAGGACTCCATGATAGCACATCGCAGTAAGTATTCGTAACATCATAATTTCCTTACGGCAACCTTTAACTGTACTTCAAATCTAATGTTCGATATAATTGAACACTTAACAAATCACTCCTTACTTTATTTCGTTAATGGCGTTTCCGTCGTTTTCCACCCCCTTTCGTTACGGAATAGCGCGCAAATAGATAAGCCAAGGGAAGGACGAAAGAACGAAAACGGGAAAAAAAATTCAAAAAAAAAAAAAAAACACGACTTTTGCTTCCTTCATTTTACTCACACATTAATTGAAAATACAACATCGGGCTGGGAAAAAAGAAACGGAATAAACACGACCGTTTTTTTTCTTTAATGAGTTACTTCCCAATACCGATCGACGAGTTTTACCGTTTATTCACGCAGAAATCACCGAGTAAGCACGTCATAGCCTACACCATACACCTACTAGAAAATACTCGAAAGTCTAGTAGCATACGTCAATCAAATCTGGGACCTTGACGACACTAATGTCGGCGCGCGCGCATAGTTCATTTTAACTGTGACAATTTATGGCGCACATGAAAAATATCGGTTGTGATCTGACATCAGGTTTTTTCTGTCCCGGACTCGTCACCTTATTTTTATCACAGTCGCTACACTAAGATAGACGACTGGCGACTTGATCCGGGATAGTAATAAAAATTATTAACATATTATGATTTTTCATAGCAAGTTCGACATTTTTTTCCTCCTCTAACCACCACTGTACCGGTATTTCGCATCTGTTGTATCCCACTGATAACATACATACCTTTATTTTTTTTTCCAAACTGGAAAAAAATTCAAAACCTTGGGTCAACATTTTAGTGTTCTCCTCCCCCAACTGTTCCACAAAAATTATTCACGTCACTCAAACTGACCCTCATATTTGCTAATTCGAAAAACCTTTAAAGGAATAGTAAATTATCTCTAATCACAGTATTTACATTTACAAATGTTACGGATTATAATAATCCTTCTAAAAATATTGTTCATTCACTACGTTCTAAATATTACACAATTGGAGGGTAATTTTCGTTGGAAAAAAATCTCCCACAAAACCCCAACTTATTTTTTTGCTAAGAGGAAACAAGGAAAATGGGCACGACTAGTTTTATGAAGAAAAAAAGTGGGTGATAAATTTTCGAGGGGGAGAGAACAGAAAAAAATTAAACTCCGTTATTACGCGTGTGAAGTATAACAGTATACGTCATAGAATAAATCTAAACAGCAATCACTCGTTAACTATTAACGTTGTAAACTGAAATTTCCTGGGTGTATTTAAATTGAAATGCAAAAACAAGTCTAGCGGAGGGTACGTAGTGTTTTTGGCACAGTCTATTGGATACGACATTGGCCTAGTTTCTTATAAAGAGGATCGAATTTGTTGTGCTCGCGGTCACCGTTCAAATAAAGCGCTGTGTATAAGCAAGGCAAATTTCGGGTAGGGAAAATAATTGAAGATGAGTTTTTAGATTGTAATAACTGTCTCAATTGTTGAATTGATCAATTTCGATATTTCAGGGTACATGTAGAAACTTGAAATTGTGAAAATTGTATGAAAATCAGGTTAGATATAGAAATTATAGATCACCTTGCTAAAACATTTCTAGAACAAGGAGATTAGCAATTTCTTCACCTGGAAAGCAAGGAAACAGACAAGGGGGAAAAAAAATATGACCCCTTGTTGATAAAATAAACACAATTATACAAACTATATTTAAGTATATTTATTAAATTTGCAGAGGGGGGAAAATTTTCTAAATGAGCCCCCTCTATGTCCCATTTTTCGAAGCTGAACTAATTTGTTCCGGTTGTTATTTGAACCAACCATTGGATATTATTCGACTTGAACTGTATTCTTTATATTTATAAAGAAACACTTTTTAAGTAATTAAAACTTGACTTGTATCACAAGTTATCAAATACATGCTGCACTTGTTCTCACGCAGTAGAGAGAGAAAAACAAATGGCTCGAATTGTGCCAATAGTGATACCAGACATGTAATGACGAGTGACGTCACAGACGGGTTTCCTCCGTACATAAAAAATGAAATTATTTACAGCTTGGGGGAGACGTTAGTTGGGCAATTAATATTTTTCTTTTTTTTTCTTTTGGAATATTCGAAACCAATTTCCGGCTTTGAGTGAAATTTTATTTACAAACTTTCAACTGGGTAGCAGTTACGAGAATAGACACTCCACTAAACTTAGCTCGTGTTGACTTTACTCACGATCTGATAGTCAATTCTTTTTGACGTGCTCTTTATCTTATTGTAGAAGGAATTCGTCGTGCGTTAAGCTAGACAGTGTCTGTCTCGTAGTTGATACGAATCAATATTTACGATTTTACAAATGCGGTCTTTCATTTCATGGGTAGAGCGCTTCTGCTTGACTTGTTGACGGTTGTAACAGCGGAATCTATTGATAATTAGGTTTATTGATTCACTTTTATTTTTAGTACTGACCTTCACCTTTAAAAAACCCTGGGGTAGCCACTATTTTTAAATAAATAAGAAAAAAATATTGTCACCCCACCGTTAAAAAAAGTGATCAGTCGTATGACGTCATTTCTTATTAGTAAATGGCTGCTTATTTGTTTATTACGTCAAAGAAAAAAAGATTGTTTTTGTGGATTTTGTTCATCAGGGGAAAAGTAATCTAAAAAGCCAAACCGTACCTAATAAATATTAAATATTACTAAAGCTCAAGTAGTATTTTGCACATATGGTTCCATCTGTGCAACTTTGTAAACAGGGTTATTTTCAAAATTAAAAATAAATTATAGACAAATATTTAAAATAAATCTCCAATATTTTGACCTAAATTTTTATAAGTTAAAATTATTATTATATTCGTGAATTTTTTTTTTTTTTTTTTTCCTGTAAAACATGTTTGACGTTTTGTCACGGCTTTTATCACATCAATGTTACCTGCCGGAATTAATATTTCAAAAAGGAAAATACAGAAAAAAAAAAGTTTTCCCAGGTTGTGAGTGAATAAAATTTTCTTACTAGCCACAGAATATTGGCTTCCCAGCACAACACGTTTTCAACCCTTTACTTCCTAGATAAAAAGTTTGTAGCCCGAGGCGAGTAACTTTGAACATGAACCGGGTTTTCCTAGTCGCAGCAGACGAATAAATTAACCCAGGGTGGCATTCCTGGCGGAGAAAGAAAAAAAATGAGAAGCGTGTTTGAGAGGATCATTAAAAGAATTTGTAATTCCGTTAACAATATAACATGAATCACCTTTTCTAAATACCCTAAACATGGCGATGCGATACGTTCAAACCCGATGTAGAGAAAATGTGTTAGTGATTCGACTTTAAGAAAAAAGTAATATTCTTTCATAGAAATGCTAAGTCCTAGTCGTAAACGATGAGTAATTGTACCAGTAAAACATTTTATTACTAGAATCGTTTCACGTTTTCATCAACAGGGTGGGTGAGGGTTGTTTTCTGATAAGAAAATGTTTAAAATAATATCGTGAATGGTATATAAGTAGATTGATTTTCAATGAATGTGTAGAGTTGATGTTTTCGGTTTCGTAACGAATCAACCTACAACGTATTGAATAAACATTTAATTCGAAACGAGTTGAGCGTGAAAAAACACGATGAAAAAAAGGGGCGCGCAGTCACGTGATCGGTAGCCATGTTTAATAAGGTAAAAATCGTAAATCCATTGGTCGGCATTCAATTTGTGGGGGAAGGTAATTAACCTCCTTATAATTTCATTTCATCTTTGATGATTTGATTCAGAACCCCTCTTGGAGTCAGAGAGAAAGAGTAGGGGATATAAAAATTTAGTACACGACTTATAAGAAATAACATGTTTCATTTTTATTGTTTCAGATCGAATGAAACTGATACTTGTTTCTCGTTTCCTTGACTTTATATTGTAATCCATTTATCACCATGGAGAGTCCAGATGATGATGATGCAGTGACCGAAGAACAAAATATCAGTGACAGCGGAACCACTCAGACAAACAGAATGGAATTAAGCAGGCAAGTTTCATCATTTATTTATTTATTATATTTTATTTAAGTAGAAATTACGCATTGACAGTGCAGGCGGTTAGTTTACACGTATAAAGTTATTCTCGCAAAACTCGTGGGTCTCGTAAAATGTTAAATTTAGCGTGTCACCCATTTTGTTGTAGAAAACGGGCATGACTTTTTGTTTATGTGGGACGGTTCAATATGTCAAGTTCATAGAAGCAATAAAATTCCCTTTTCCCACATTTTCCATCATTTTCATCACCTTTTTGGTTCATTTGAATCAAACCAGGGAGATTAAACTAGTTTCAGTAGTTGGAATTGAGTTGCGTGGTCAGTGGTCACTCACAACTTCGTGAAGAAAGAAAAAAAAAACTAAGTCCACGTGCATGCGCAAATAACACCACCTCTAAGCGGCTTTCATTCTCGTTACATGGAAAAACAACCGATTACGTGTATCCTTTTCTTCCCTCGCAACCCTCCCTACATAAAACAATTATCGTTCAATGACTTTTAGACATTCGTAGTCTTAGAAACGAACCACGTGCAAATAAATCATCAAAATGAATAAAACTCACAGCACACTTACGTTAACTCCCTGTCCGTAAGTGACTAAATTAATGACCCGTTCGAACTATGATAAAAATAAATTTTCAGGAAAACAAGAAACGGTATCAAATCAACAAAGCGGAAATAAAATTTGAATCTACACAATTGATAATTCATAGAATATAATATATAAAAAAAATCAAAATATCACCAAAAAATACCTCTACATATACAAAGAAACGGAAATCTGAAGTAGAGAAACTTCTATTATTGCAAACACTTAATTTCCATAAAAAAAATTGTGGGAAATAAACCGAGAATTAAAAAAATAAAGGGTTAAAAATATTCTCGAGACATTTATCATCTTTCTACCTCATGGGAAAAACGTGTAAGGCTATTAATTAATTTGTAAAAAAAAAACATGGAACTTTAAACTGCGTGTGGTTTAACTGACATATGAAGTCATTGTGAACGTTGGAGCCATTAAAATGATAGAAAATGGCAAGTTTCAAATCGAAAACTTACTATCAGTAAGAGATAAGATGATAGATGCTGCTTATTTACAGTAGCAGTTATAAGAGTTACCTTAGTGTACAAGTAAACACATTTTTTTGTAAGGGGGGGTAAACAAGTCAATAAAAGAAATTTTCGACGTAAATGCAGAACACGTGACGAGTAACAAAGGTGTATTAAGATGGTATCAAGAGGAAAACCAACAGTTGTAACTGATAAAATCCAACACTAAAGGATTTCCATTAGAAAAGAGAATTCACCCTTGAACTTTGTATAAACTCGCGCTTAAACACTGTATATAAATGTAAACATTTTTATAATGGATTTGTAACTATCTACATTTTCAAATAACTAAACGTCCTTGTGATCCAAAATTAGGTACTGAGTCATAACAACTTTTTTTTTTACTGTAATTTCGTCTATCTTCAAACTACGACGTAGGTAATAACCGAAAGTCCAAAATGCACTGCGTATATCACGCACATTAGTAGGGTACAAGCGAACCGATTTTTTTTTTTTTTTTTACCCCGCAAAGCCCAATTTGGTAGCGAGCGGCAATACGCCAACCAAGGCCGACGTAGCTGGGTAAACAAGAAACTTGCAACTATATTGCCGTTTATGCATCCTATCTGGAACCACAGATAAATGGAAACGAGGAGCAAAAATAAAGAAATTGAGAAACAAACAGAAAGATTATGTTATGTATGGGGGAAATTAAACGACTACGCAGTGCGTTAAGTGTTGGCCTTTACGAGTGGTGGGCTATGGATGAGCCGGTGTTTAAGGGTTGTATCAAATTTGTGTGCTGATTAAGTTGTTTATTGGTTCTGGTTTGATGACCTTAATGACCATATTTTTATCAATCAGTCGAATATTTTTGAACCCGTTCGTTTCTGGACACGTATTTGTCATTCGATACTGATTCTTTTTGTTTTTTTGGACAACAACATCGAGAATTAGTCTTATTTGGGAAGAGCAGCGCCCTTTGCGTTGATTTCTATAATCTTGACGAGTTTATTTTCTGTAAGTTTCGTGTTGAGGACTCGCTCCTGTGAAAACCGGAGCTGAAACCTACAATCAGTATGTTGTCTTCAAATTCCCAGTCGTAATGGAAGCTGACCGTGTAATTTGATACCGTTTTATTAAAAGTTACGTTTGTTCATGTTACGTTTCGTCTGGTTCATCGTCGCTGAAAAGCTAGGAAATAGTTTTTATTTCGTTTACGTTTGTATTTGCGTTTAATGTGCGTTTTCCCACTACTGGATGTGCGCAGATGTTTTATTTTTCTTTTATATATTTCCTTGTGTTGCAAGGATGCATTCACGTAAATGATGACCTGGAATCAGTGACGTGGAATGCTGTTGCAAAATGGGAAATAACAATGGGGGTTTTATTATTTATGAAAAAAAAAATTTTAAATGGAGACGGGGGTTACATATCCTATGGAAAAGCGGTATTTGCAAGTCCCTGACCTTTTCGTTTACGAAGAAAGTTGTCACTGGGAAAAAAAAAAGGAAATGAGGATAAAAAATTCTAGTGTGAACGTGTTCAAGATTTAGATGAATGGGACATGGGTTGTAGAAATGTTTTTAAAAAGAAATTAACGACCAAATCTCGTTGCTTTTTTTTTTTTA
This sequence comes from Pachymerium ferrugineum, assembly GCA_034686365.1. Lineage (NCBI taxonomy): Eukaryota > Metazoa > Arthropoda > Chilopoda > Geophilomorpha > Geophilidae > Pachymerium > Pachymerium ferrugineum. The sequence goes on along the minus strand of JAQGAS010000233.1, from coordinate 48,753 downwards.
GATAAAAGGTGACCGTTTTATTCAGTGAATATACTAATATTTCAGAATTTTTGAAATTTGAAAGACTTTGTCTTGTTAGGTTTCAAATCTCGGAAGTTTTGCAGCTTCCGGTTGATGATGTTTGGATATGTAATTTCGTTTTTCTTTAAGGTAACAAAAGCTTTTTTTTTTTCATTTTGTAATGGAATATTGCAACGGAGGGGATTTGCCGATATAAACATGATTAAAATGAAAATGAAACGTTGCGCATGAGCAGTGTGAGTAAACAAAATGGAGGACTTGTACCGTGTATGTTAAACTACTGAATTAACAATAAACCAAAACTCGAGTATTTAGAAAAGGTGAATCACATTGGTTTTGTTAACGGTCGTTTGTGATAACGTATTTTGTAGGCAAGAGAAAAAGACTGAAATAAAAACCCAGACTAGTCTCGACATTACATCCAACCGTTATCGGTCAGAAGTTGAAATAGTGACCATAAATCGAGAAAAACCTCGTTTAAAAAGAATTGCGAGATTTTAATCACGTAATTCCAAAAATAAACCGTATATCAAAGTAGATGGCCCTGGTCACTTAACCGCATTACTTATTGTGTTGACACGTAATTGCTGCAATAAACAAATTTCGGTTACGTTGACTCGATAAGAATTGTCGTAAAATTTATCAAAACTTTAGGCACATTTAATTTAAACCTCGTTAATATTTAATAGAAAACCGAATTTTTTTCAAACATTCACTCGTTATCGCTTGAAATCTGTTGAATACCTCCCAACCACTTGGAAACCTATTGATTTGAGTATTAGTGTTTTAAAATAGGAAAATGTGTGGAAGTGCAAAGCGAAAGAAAAACAAATTTTTTTTTTATAATTTTTAAACTTGTTTTTTATTTTTATTTTTATCTTTTATGCACAACAAATTAACTGCTAGATAAAATTATATTTTTGGATATTTGTTTATCCTTTTCTGACGTCAAATTTTCCTGGTCAACAAATATTCGGACAATTGGGGCTAATTAATTACCGTGCAAAATTACAGTGGAAATAGAGTAAATGACGTCGAAGCAAAACAGGCAGTTCTTAATTGATAAAATGGCGGAAGGAATATGAAAATGCGTGCTCCCTTGTGGCAAAAATGGTCGGCGTGTGATGACCTACGTAAGCAAAGTGCACGCGTGTGTATAAGCACAAATAATTATCGATGCTTGAAGCCGTTGCTAGCTGCAGTGAAAATGACGTGAGATTTTTTATTCCCCCATGCTCAACGGGTGGGTGGTGTATGACGCGTGTGGCACCCTCTGCCTGCCAATATTATTGGTACAAGGTTGTTTTCGAAACAAATGTATAAAGACCTCCCGTCGATCATTACTGGTCGGCTCATGTCGCCCAAGTGGGGTTCAACCTAACTGGCTCTTGTTACGCCGGGGCTTCCTGGTGCGTTGCAAAAAGACCGGCAACCATGTTGTGTCTATGAATGGACCGCTAATGAGAGGGATGATAGGTACGAAATCAGGTAGCCCAGAAAAACTCCCCAACAGGATGCTAGTGATGAAACGTCAAAACTTGCCTTTTAGACTTAATATAGTCTACTATGGAAAATTATAGAAAATCGGACACGGAGTTGCTCAATAACTATCCATCCATGTGATATCTTTTTATCGTATTGATTACTAGATACAGGACAAACCCAATGTTAGGCTTCGTTGACAACTCGTTCATTTGTACTCAAATCTATTTATTGTTACTAACGAACCGCAAGGAGATTTCCCGTGGATGGGTGAAATATTGGTAGGATTAAATGCAAAACACTTGGCCCAAGCGGGTAGCCATTTGCAAAAACCTTCATTGACCGAGCGAACTCTGGTGACGTTAAGCGTCCCTAAGGGAAAAACGTGTTTTTTTACTTTTTTAAACACTAAAAATTCAAAAATTCGAAAATCTAAGACCCAAGTGCACATCCTCGGTATATAAGTTCAAAATTTGATGTTTGTAGGGTCAGTAGTTTTTTTATACATCGACTGACAACACACACACACACACTTCATTTTATTATTATAGATTCCAACATGTGCAAAACCAAAAAATAATCAACTTTGTTATGTTTTTAAATTGATTGCACGACTATATATTTCCAAGTAGAGGTTAATGTGAGTTGTTGGAATAAAGCTCAATAAATATATACTTTGACTTTGATGGTTTTAGTTAGTTCCTGTTTATTAAAGGTGTAAAGGTGGTATACTAACGATTAACCGCACCTGCAACATATGCGTTGTATGTTTCTGCTTGATAGGAAAAAAAATCGAACTTAGTTAAAGGGTTTAAAAAATTGATCCTGCAATCTAATCACGAATAGAGGGCGTCATTAACGTGCTCCGGTGCACGTGAACAAGAAAAAAATGTAAATTTTCCGGTGAAATTCGGGCGCGGTTTCACCTATTTTTATTACACATCTCTTCCGGATGATGAATGAGTTTTGAATGAATTGTAGTAATCCTACTTCATTTATTCCTGCGTTTTATGCATTTGTTTCAATCGTGTGAAGTAAACAGTTTAAATAAGTCTAATTATAGAAAGTTATTTGATTTAGTTGTGCAGATGGCTGATAAACAGCTGAAAGTGCAAAATAATTGTCAAGGTCGTTTGACAGGAAATCAGAATATTTTGATATATATAATTTTATTTTTTTTTTAACTACTGTTTTGGATTTTATTATTTATTACATTTGTTGTCTTACAACTATGACCTTATTCCTCTACCAACTTTGACCTAAATGCATTGCGCAGGTTCTGCTTTATTTCCATGGCCTTATAAGTACTGACGTGGGGGAAGACGCATTTACGAATTTGGTGATTGAATATTATTTTCATCTCGTAGTGAAGTGAATGTTTTTAAAATTTCAATTTTGACATGTGCATCACTGCGATTTTAATTTACGATTTGGTTCGATGAAAGGCAAATCATTTTGACACGTTAAACACTTGAAAGCAGTGTTCTAAGCTACCGTCACTTTTGCCACTGTCGACGTTTTGAACAATTATGAAATGGCACACTTGGGAGATATTAAATGTATTTATTTGTCACTTGATTTTTCACCGCTTTTTTCCACTAAATTAAACCCGAAAAGAATGAATGGAAAGGTAAATTACTTTTCCTTTTTTTTTTCTTTCTATATTATAGTTCAACCCGTATAATGAGAAATCTGGCGGAGAAAATGCGTCGTGACAAGTTAAACAAGCACATATCGCAACTGGCTACTATTGTGCCCATCGTTTCCACAGCGACTAAGAGAGTAGATAAGACGAGCATTCTGAGATTGAGTGCAGCCTACCTTAGGATTAATCAAAGTAAATAAAAATTTTGTGCCATTTTTTGGATCGTTCGTGCTGCTATTTGAATCACATACGAAATAGTATACCATTATCACTAGTGATTTACACGTTTCAAGGATTATTATTTTTTATATATCCTAGTATATTTTAATTGGTTTCTAAAATTAACTCGTATAATTACTGTAATTTTTAGATTCATTGAATGAAAAGTCAGAAATGCAATGGCGACCTTATTTTCTACAAGATGAACAGTTGAGCAGTCTCTTACTCGACGTGAGTCTCCTCCTTTATTTTAATAAAATTTCTCTAATGTGTTTTTAACTAGGCCCTCAACGGTTTTTTGTTTATTTTGTCCACCACCGGTAAAGTGATTTACGTATCGGATGAAATAGAAAAAACTCTTGGCCATTCGCCAGTAAGTGTTTTTTTTTTCAAGTTTAAATATACACGGCAATTTATGCGTGAAATCTCCGCTAGGTTGATATCATAGGCCACTCCGTGTATAATATTCTTCACCCCGATGATTACCCTTTAGTGCAAAGAAATTTACAAATAACTCCTGGTAAATATTAGAGATTAATGGTATTATACACACATAATGACGATACACTTTTAATTAGATAACATAAATGAAAGGCGATCTTTTTATTGTCATCTTTCGGAACGAACACTATCTCGGAGTGATTGTGGAAAGTATGACCTTGTTAATGTTGTAGGTCATGTTAGATTAACAGACAATAGAAACGGTATGTGGTTGCGTCAAATGTTGGTTACTTTTAGTAAATATTTTTATTTTGTATAGAAAATGGTCCGAACATAAAAGAAAATTTATTGATCTGCGTAGTTAGGAAAGTTCGTACTCAGTCGATTACAGAAATTTCGTGGATGGATGGATATCAGAATGAATACATCACGCAACATGGACTTGATTCAAGAATCATTTGTGCAGATCATAGGTGAGTGATAAACGTTTTTATATTGCAAATCTGCGTATTAGATCTAAGATCGTTATTTTCCCTAGAATTTCTCTTCTCACTGGCCATTTGCCGGAAGAAGTGCGTGGGAAGAGCGCATACGACTATATTTTTGCCAAAGACATTCCTACTGCCACCTTGGCTCATAGAGATAGTAAGAAATATTATTAGAAATATTAAGATGCCTAAAAACTGATAAGCATGTTTAATACAACAGTTCTCTACTAGATTATTATTTTAAGTTGGGGAAAAGGTTGATATCACTTTAATGGTTGATGTACTGAGTGACAAAAGAGTGCGATCGATAGGGCTGAGTGGGATGAATTTACCGGTCGGGAAAATTGTCAACAATCTTAAGATTAAGTGGATACCTTTTGAAAACAGGCAAACTGCTATTACGTGGGTCGCATAAGAATCATTTTTTAAAAACAATAACAGCAGTATCGCTTTCGATCATTTAATATTTTGATATCAACTTTATTTCGGTTGGTGAAATATTGATGCAGTTTATATTAACCAATTGATTAAATAACATACGAGACATTTTAATCAAATTTCGGAATTTTAAAATTTAATAACCAAACGAAATGTTTTCACGAAATAGGTAAACATTTCGTAAACACAATTTTTTTTTTTTGCTGGGAAACGGAAACGGAATCCGAAAAACTTGCGCATGAGCAGTGTGAACAAAAAAATGAAGGTTACCGACGTCCCATCTAACTTTCACTAGTGATCAGATGGACGATTACATTCAAGCATTTCAAAGATCTAACCACAATCTATGTTTGGATATAAGCATAAGACTTAACTGGTCGTGAGTTGCATAAAATTCAATTCAAACTCGTTCGCCACATTTACATTGGCTCTAACGAGAAGCGCATTTTAGTACAGCACTCGCCTTGTGTAAGCGCGAAGAAAAGGTGAAGCACACCAGAGGTATTTCGTTTAAAATTCCGTACTCAAAAGTGAATACTCGTCCCCAAAACGCATTTTTTAGTATCACACTGCGTTTCGTTTTCCGTTTGCGTACGAAATTCGCAAACTGTCTACTATTTATTTTTAGAAGTTTGTGCCATCCTAAAACTGGTTTAGATATAGATAAGGATAAGCATTGAAATGCAAATACAAAAATGCAAAGAAAATCGAAAAAAATATTAAATAATACATGAAGTAAATAATTTCTGAATGTCTATTGAATAGTAAAAGGGGGACACCGAATATTTAAAAAAAAAAAAAAAGAGGGGAACGGGTAAAGTGAGACCATAAAGAGGTCAAGTAGGACTACAAATATTATTATTATTAAATAAATATTTCTAGCTTCTATTTTTATTTTTTTTTTCAGTGTTTTTATGTGAGAGTGGACTTGGTACTGCAGTTTACAGGCTGTGGACAAGATCGAAGAAGTTGGTCTATTTGAAGAGTCAGGGACGTCTCCAACAAAAATATCTCACCAAAGAAACGGACAGTTTTCTTTGCATCAATAAACTTTTGACGTACGTTGATATTTCGATTGCAATTTTTGTTTTTTTCCGTAAATTCTGTTGCCAGTTAAAGTGGTTACACAAAGAGAAACGTGCAGATAATTTGTACGAGGAAATTGAAAATTTTATTGAGTTTTTGTAAATGAAAATGATGAGGAAAACAAGTTTCCATGACTAAAATACCTGAACCCACACGTTTTGTTTAACGACAAAGAAATCAATTTGGATTTTATTTTTTTCTCTGATACGAAAATCTTAGCCGTTCAAGGAATAGATCTAAAAATAAAAATTTTTGGTAAATATTTAGTCCCTTCCTTTTTTTAAAAAAAAAATTATTTTCCTTGACAACACCAATCAATAATTGCACTGAATCGTAGGCCTAAAACCAATTCCGAGTGAAGTACACGAGTTCCGATACTAATCGATTTTTGCAACTCGTTAAAAATACATTAATTTTTTTTATATGGGTATATTAGCCTTTCAATTTTTTTCTCCCTCAATCTGATTTGAAACATTATCTCCGTTATTTATAGTGAGGAAGAAGGACGCTTGGAACTACACAAACTGCGAATGCGGTTTAGGCCTGTTTACAACCAGGATGCCATCACTGAACAAGCATGTGTTTTATCCGAATCAGCCGAAACAGCGAATGAAGAGGACCCCCAAGTACCTGATTCGGACACAAGTTTAAAATCTCTGATATCATTTTTGCGGTCCCCAGTCGCTGCGCAGAGACATCTATCCTACAGTGGCGACATTAACAAGTCACCCGAACCGAACCAAGGAAACGGTATCACAAACGGATGCCGCCGAAGTTCATCGTTATCAGAGAGCTCAGTCAGTGTAATGGATGAGACTGACCATTGGTCTATTAGTTCTCCAGATACAATGAGTGTCACATCGACGGTAACTACAATGTGCGAATCGCAAAAGTGGGAATACAACATTAAAAACGGGAGCGGCCAAAGCGGCTGCACTCTCACTGCGACAGCTCGAATTGTAACGGGCGAAACATCCAAAACGAACCCGTGTCAAAGGACTCCCACAACTGAAAGTAGTGAAGTCTCCGTCCCGCCTGTAACCGCTGCAGCTGCCATCAACCGAATGCGACGCTTAACCAGGAACGTGGTCCGTCTCCCTTCCTATCATACGCCGAGTCCTGGCGATGTGCAAATGTTACTTGAACATGGGACACAAACACAAACAAATGTGCCTTTAAAACGACGCTATCCTAAAGTTACGAGTTCTGAACCGATGCAAGCGCCTGTCAAAAGAGGCAGAGGTCGCCCCAGGTATTTATAAATAACAGTGTAACCTATAAAAAAACAATATTAAGTCAAGGGATTCATGAATGGAGTGAGTATTAGTGATCAAATCGCTCCGAATCGGAAAACTTTCCTTTTTCACGAGTCCCCATTTTTCAAATTTTGTTCGAAGGAAACGAGATCCAGTTCGAGAATGCGGGAATATCATGTGATCTTACTACATACTTCTGAAAAAATTAGAATATCACAAGAAAATATGAATTCACACTGCAATCTCGGAAATATGACACAAGTATGACATTATACTGGTCACTCTGCGTCAAATTGAAATGGCGGATTCCGATAATTTGTTTTTTTATTTGTAATTATAATCTTTAATCTTGTTTTCTCGAACTGGTTTCTGTTCATTGCTGACGTCACTCGTTTGAAAAATGGGAGCGACTTTTTACAATGTGTGAACTTAAACTTCTTATCTGCGTTCACATTAGAACCCACGCAGAGCAATGTTATCTGAAAGGCAACGTTTTTTTTTTCTGCCCAATGGGGCGATGTCGCTTCGGCAGTTCTAATAATGGCCGCAGTACTCTAATAATGGTGGCGCGTCGGTGATGTAGTACTGTAGGAACGGCGGCCATTATTAGAACTGCCGAAGCGACATCGCACCACTACGAAATTTTAACTTAAAGGTTAGTCAAGGTGTGAACATAGCTCTACAAATCTACCAAACAGTAGCCAGTTTGTGGACAGGTACTTCTGAGTTACGATTTTACAATCGTAACAAAATGTCGTAAAAGACACGCTTCAAACACATGTTTTCGGGGAGCCTCTTTCTATTACAATTTTCAGGATGTGAATTTTAGAATTAGGACTGGATTTAAAGAGATAAAGCGTAAAAGGCGGAAGTACCTCTCTGCAAACTGGCTAGTAAAGGTTTATTTTAACGTTATGGAGTGGCATAATCGGGTATTTACGCACTCTATTCACGAGTCCCATACTCTTAACTTATCCCAACTTTCTGTGGCGGATTAATAACCGTTTTCTTTTTCTTTTTCTATTTGAGAAAAGACAGAACTCGTGTTGAACCTGCTTAAGACATTTCGACGAAGTGAAGAAAAGGACGCGGAAATTTTGTTTTTCTATTTTTGTTTTTAATTGATGATAACCAGAACTTGTGATTTTTTTTTCTGCATCGTAGTTGTACATACTGCTGCGCCTACAGGACAAGCTTTCTTCAACTAATAGATAACATCTTTAATTTCAACGTAGAGTTAATGTTTTGAGTGAAGATGTAACTTTTTTATCATTTTTTTTTTTTTGTATACACTAGAAGACACATAGTTTCCTCCTCATTTGGATGTTGTGAGAACCCCCTTTTTTCGAAGCGAATGATATGTTGAAATATATTGAAATTTAACATGATTTCATTTGGAATTGATGTTCCCTGATAGAAATATAAAAAAAAAGTAAAGGCAATGACAATCAAAGTGGATATTGCAAAATTGAATAGACCTATAATTAAAAATGTAATGCACATTGATTACTAGTCTGATGAAAGTGATATGGGGGGAGATACATTCTTATAAAAAAAAATTTTTGGAATCTTTAAATTGTTATTTAAAAAAACGAGCTTATAGACTGAATTAGGCTGATATTGAATGCGTAGGTAGTATGTTTTTACAATTTTTTTTAAAGTAATAAAACTTTGCTATTTCGTTTTTATTCGTATTTTTATATTTATTAACTTTTTTAAATTGACACGTGGATTGGCGAGTGTGTGTATCAATTTGAAGCACTTGTCATTACGTATTACATTTTTTATTATAGGATCTATTCAATTCTAATAACAGAAAATGTTTGACTGGTTTGTTCTGTTTATTAATTTTTTTCAATAATGTTTTACTTGGATAGTTTTGATGTCAGGCAATGTTCGATTGGAATTTTTTATCGTGGTATCATACTAAGACATCAAACATCGTGAACCATCTTTTGATGATAAAAAAATGTATTTACCCATTGATCAAAGTATTTAGAATTACGTTAAACACATTGTCCTACTTATTTTATAAAGATAGTGTTTGCTTCCTGTACACTATTGATGCGATAAAAATAATCAAAAGTAAAAATGATAAAAAAAAAAATTTGAAAAACCAAAGAAAAATTTTCTTTACTTTTTAAAATAGTCTACCTCTCAGATTTACACGTTGGCAAATTTTTGATTAATGCAATAGTTGGGATTAAAGAAGGTCAATATTGAAACCATTCCACTATTTGAACAGGTTACGACTTCATTGTCTTAGTAGTAATATTTAATTTTGTTGAGTACAAACAATTTTGTAGTTCTTTTATATATATTTGAAGAATTAAAAAAAAAAAAGAAAGTGTGTGACAAGAGTAGCGCTGCTAGTTTTTTTGTTTTTTTTTTTATTGGAGACAAGATTTTCTTCCAATTCTAGTCGTATAAAAACAGGAATACAAAATTTTTCTATACATCGCACGAATTTAGGTTAAGTTTAAAATACCTGAATTGAAAAACTAAATCACCTCATAAAAGTGTTACATGTAAATGAGTGCTAAATGCACTGTTACAGGGACTGTGTGCCAATGGGAGAACCCAGAGTGCAATTTTAAATCTTTTTTTTTTTCTTTCTTTTTTTAACTTTTAAAGAAAATAACTGACCCGATATGGAAAAAAATTTTGTGGTTTAAGTATACGACTAAAAGCTGTCCAGCAATATTGAGATCAATGTGGATCAATTTTCTATTTTGCTATCAAATGAAACGATGAAATTTATCTATTTTACAAGAGAGCTTCTTAGTTCTGTGCCTAACTTCCAGCACTGTTATAGTCACCATATTGTTCTCAATTGAGCTGGAAAGGAGTTCAATAGGGAATTGATGTAGAGTCAGTATTTTTAACATCACTATCAAACAATGAGCGCTTATTATAAAAAAAATTAAGGAAATGGTTAAGAGTTTAAAAATATAAAGATTTTTTACCACGATTATTAGCGCTAATGTTGCTTGTTAAATAACAATTCTAGAAATGGGTAAAAAAAAAAATATTTTTCACATTTTTATATTTTTATTTTCACCTCAAAGATGAAAATTAAACGATAGCTGTACAAAAAAGTGGTTGGTGTTAAGTGTACTATTGTTGATACACGGTTGCAGTATGTTTCGAAGAAACAGGGTTTTCTAGTTAAAAAGAAAAGTTGTTGCTGCCTTTTAATTTTTTTTTTCGGATTTCCTTCTGGTTTGCCTACTGTTGTTGCAATATAAAATTTTTATTCTTAAAAAAGAGAAAAAATCAACTTAAAAATTGATGTGTAATTGTAATATATTTGAAGAAAATGTTTAGTTTTATACGTTAATAATTTTAGTTTCTATTGGCTCTTTGACATATAACGGAAAAATTAATCGTTGAAATATCAAGGCAAATTTTTTGGTTATTTGCTGGGCATATTCTAAATTGTCTCGGATTACCAGGGTAAAGTTGAATATGTAGGATACGTGTGTAAAATACTACTTCTTGTCTCATTCATTTTTGATTTCTGTAAAGAATATTTTATGATAAAATTTCACACCGGTTTGAAATTTTATCGTGAAATATCTTTTATAGAAACCACAGAAATCCAAAATGAATGAAACAAGAAGATGGTTGGCGCCATATTGACATATGCAGCGATTAATTTAAGCATAATTGGCTCTGATAAATGGTCTCTTAATTTTGTGACGTCCTACATAATGTTGAAAGATGCATGATCGTCGACTGTTGTGACTGTAGCTTGCATTTCGGAGTCAACAAGCAATTATAAATTTTGTTGCCATTGAAGCTCACAGTTTTCTCTGCTGAATGTAGCGTGGCCAAACAAGTCATTAATCCAGCAAATGAAAAATAAGTTTGTTTTTGAACTTTTAACGATAATTTTTTTAACTGTTAAATATTGTGGTACATCTAGAGAGAGGATGAGGAGCTAATTTTTTTTTTTTTTATACAAAAAATAAAAAGTGTAGAGTGTAGATAAGTGTGGCTGTTAAATATTGAACATATAGTCAGGTTATAGGGTTTCTGAGGTTTCTTGTAGGATAAATATTTTACGGAATTAAGTTTTCACTTCTCGCTATCAGAATTGTAGAATGATCCTTTCCCTTGTACAGTATTTATGAATTGTAGGTTAAATTCTCGGATTTTAAAATTTAATTCCAAACTTGTGATAAATGATGTTCGACGAGGAAAGAAATTTTAATTCCGTAAGATGAAATAAATTATTGGATTATGTATAATGAAAAAATAAAAAAATAAAAAGGATTTCCAAAATACCTTACAAGAAATCAAATTTGTGTTTTTATCAACTCCCTTTAGTGTGTTAAATTGAAGTATATTTTTGCTATCAGCAGTTTTGAGTACAACTATTTTTTTTTTCGTTTCTGATTTGCGTATAATTATTCCCTCATTTTCATATGTTTCTATCATGTGATTAGATGTGTTGGAAAAGTGGCATAATTCATTTGTTGGTCAATGGACGTTATTTAATGAGAAGAAAACTAACTAAAAAAAAAAAATGTGAATTTTGTTGCATTGATTAGTGTTGTAATTTTATTTTTTTATTGCTGTATGTATGGAAATCTAAATTTATTTTTTATTTGAATCGCTAATCATATTATTAATGTATTTTTCACTTTTAGACTCAAAAATTCATACAATATAAATCTCCCATTTGAATCAATTTATTCCAAGTTGTAGTATTTATACAAACAAAAAATAGTAGGGTTTAGATTTAAAGCCCATTCAAAACAAGAAGTTATATAAACTGTTATAAAAAAAAAAAAATTATATATTTAAAGCTTCGTATAATACTGTTGTGATTCGATGAGATGAATGAAAAGAGTCAAGTTGAAAAGTCAGTAAAATAAAAAAATTGTGTATAAAAAAAATTCTTATTAAGGGCTAATGTTACAACATACTACAGGTGTCTTGTATAATTGTATTTTTCCATAAGAAAGTTGTGAAACTTGTTTTGCTTGAAAGAACATTTCCCTCTTCCCTATAAATAAGTTTTTCTATAGTTTCTGAAAATTGCTCATTTTATTTTTACGTACGTAGTAAACAATTCTAATTTTTTTTTTCTAAGCCTTAGTTCCCAATGGTTGAAAAATCCTTGCTATTAATACTTTTTTTTTATTTACTTTTTTTTTAACCTGTACAATTTCTATTTTGCAAGTGGATGAATCGTTTTGTGATTTTTTTTTTTTAAATTGCAGTGTTTTGAATTGTCAGTGGGAACTCTGACTTATCAACTTTGAAGTGTAATTAATTGTCCATAGGAAGCAAGCGCTACTCTAGATTGTATATTTATGTTGCAGCTTGTTATTTTCTGAATTCTAGGATATTTCAGAGTGAAATTAAGAATGTCCGATCGCAAATAGCTGATATCAATTAACTGGTTACTTTAAGGGAAAAAAAGTAAGATTATATAAATATATATATACGTATAATATATATATTTATCTATTTTCCAAATTTTTTTTTATTAAAGTCCAGTTAATGAAGGGTTGGGTCATTTTTTTGTTACATTTTCAGATATTTGAAAACTGTTTGCTCAAAAAAATTAATTATAAAGTTGTTGCTAGTACTCATGTCCTCATTCTCATACCATTTGTCTGTTTTTAAAGCTTGGAAGCTAACGTGTACCATGAGACAAAATGTTTCTAATCTGTATAAACTTTAAATAAAGTTAAACTTATACATAATGTCTATTTTTGCTTTATTAGTTTGCAATTCTGCCACTAGAAGTTTAATTACGGTGTCATGCAGGCAACCTATTCCGTGTATGCAGTGAAGCGGCAATATTGTCCATGCGCTTGCGCAATCAAATGGGAGCCTTGCTGCAGCGAGCCCCTTCACGAACCAGCGCGAACTCTGGTGGCAAAATTCATGCACACCGGAAGTTTGCCGTGTGTTAAAAAAATAAGTATAGGGCTTAACGCCGTGCAGTGTGTTACGAACAACTGTGTATATACACACTACATAAGTACAAATTTGCTGCGTTGTCGAGGTTTTTTGCCAGGTTTTGGTAAAACAACATTTGCTCTTAAAGACAGATTATACTTTTCTTTTATCGGTCTTATCTGCTTGAATGTAATTTTATACATACGCCAATTTGCGAAACGAGTAATCTGACAAAGCAATTCCATTTGGCATTTTTCATTCTACTGAGACAAGTTAAAAATGGTCTGCTTTTTTTCTTCAAGCAAGGGAAAATAAATATTGAATACGAAGGTTAAGGAAAAGTATTACGACTTAAAAAATATCTAGGCCTCCACTGAAAACTTCAAACAAGTTGGGATAACTGAACACGATGCCTGAAAGTATGTCAAGTATGAAAGCTTAAAATGCTTATTTAGTGTTTAAATGTCTTTTACAGAGGACGAACCGTTCGCTAATCCTCCACCTCCGCCATCGGTTGGTGAATCGAATAAATCAGATGGCAAGGATGCGTGAGTTATTTATTTACTATTAAAAATAAAAAGTTGACAAGTTCGTTTTCAATTGCAGACCCCATCCTATGACAAATGAGGATTTCCGAAAATTGTTGATGACCCCACGTGCCACAACACCTACATCGGCACCCACGAGAAACCCCGAAGCTCCGTCTACTGTACGCGCAAGCACAGAAGATGACAAAGCAGAGAGACGAAAGAAAAAGAAAAAGTATAAATAAAGTAATACAAGCTACATTATTGAATTTAACACTGTGTTGCATTAACAGCTTTTATGCCAAACTCAAAAAGCAAGAGGATGATAAAATGCAAGAATTGGCCCTTAAATACAGAGATAGAGTATGTAATATTTTAATTACATTACAATAAATAAAATTTCAATCACAGTGACTTTATTTTGCAGGCCCAAGAACGGCGAAAAGGTGCAAATCCAGATTATCAAAGTGAAGATCCAATTAGTACTACGGCAGGCTACCGTGCTGTGGCTCCAGATGCTAAATCGTGTGTAACTATAAGCAGTTTATATGATTCTGAACTAAACGTAAATTCATGTATTCAGTGGAATGGATGCTGCTGAACGGCGACGACAAATGATTCAAGAATCAAAATTTTTGGGTGGTGATATGGAACACACTCATTTAGTCAAAGGTCTTGACTACGCATTGCTGCAGAAAGTTAGAAGTGAAATAACGTTGAAAGAAAAACAAGAAGAGGACTTGGATGACGAAGGTTCATCAAAACCAGTCAAGTAATAGTTTATAAATTTTACAATTCTTTGTACGTTTTAAAATTTTTTTGTTAAAACCCATCAGACTCCCTGAACCGGAAGAACAAATAAGCTTCAAGTCTAAAATGGGTAAAAAATATAGGAGAATAAAGGGTTGAATTGTTTTTTAATTTCTTCTTCTTCTCCTCGTCACAGCTAAAAGCGTACACCACCTTGTTTTTAGACACAAACTTCCCGAACGAAATGACCACTTTTTGCCAGGAAGAATGGCTTATATAATCGAGCTGGATGATGATTACGCTGAGAGTGACATACCAACTACTCTACTACGTAGTAAAACCGATTGCCCAAACATCAAGGTTAGGATGTTGAAGAACCGGTTAATTTTAGTGATTATTTATCAAATATTATGATTCTTTTTTTTTTTCAGTCTCAAGCTACTCTGACAACCAATGATATAGTAATTAATAAACTCACTCAAATATTATCCTACTTGAGGCAAGGCGCAAGAAATAACAAGAAAGTCAAAAGAAAAGATAAAGGTCGGAGTGTATTACATGGTTACTTTCTATGTGCTAATCAACATTGGACAATTTCAGTTGGCGGTAAACCTAGGGAAGAGGATAAAAAAGTAATGGACGACAGCATTTATGGTGACATAGGAGACTATGTGCCAACTTTGGCCAAAGCTGGTTCGAAAGATGATTCAGCGGAAAAAAGACGGAAATCTTATTTCGAAAAACCAATTGAAGTATTTAAGAATCAGAGATATTTAAAAAAAAATTACAACCAATATTTTCCTAATCTTCAGAGATATTTAAAAAATAATTACGACCAATTCTTTCCATATTTTCCATATTTTCCTTATCTGCCTAACCAATTCCTTCAAGTAAAAATAATCAGGTCGTTCACTTCTAAGCAATTTTTTTTTATTAATTTTTTTTAGGATGAGAGAGACGAAATTCGTGATTTCGAACCGGAAGCTTACAGTGAAGGTACATCAAATTGGGCTCCTAATCTTATACCAGAACCCACAACAAGTTTCGCTCAAGAAGATAAGCCGTAACAAACCCTACACGTATAAATTTAAACTGTTAATTTTAATACAATATTTTAATCAGGCGTCTACCTGCGAAAGTTGACGAAAGTAAACTCAGATCTACGAAGATGTTTAAACGCTTAAATGAGCCTGATAGTTACGCTGAGTGTTATCCTGGGTTCGTTAACATTTTGAATTTCTCAAAATGATTGATTTCTAATCCGCTTTATTGTAGTGCACCGGAAACAGCTGATGCAATTGATGACAGTGATGATGAAGTGGATTACACGAAAATGGATATGGGGAATAAGAAGGGGCCAATAGGACGTTGGGATTTTGATACGCAAGAAGAATATAGTGATTACATGAATCAGAAGGAAGCACTGCCAAAGTATAGTTCAAACTTTCTGGTAGAAGGGTGAGAATTAAGTAATTTGAATGTTCTCATTTAGGGCTGCATTCCAGTATGGTGTTAAAATGGCTGATGGTCGCAAAACGCGAAGAACAGGGCAAGGGAAGAAAGACGAAAAAGCGGAATTGGACAGAGAGTGGCAGAAAATTAGCCAGGTCATAGTTCTAAGATATCATAAAATGAGAGTAGCTTGTTGTATGAAAGCAAGCCATTATATCTAAGGGCGCTACTGAGCAAAAGGAGACAAACTTAGTGATGGACTGAGTACCTTGGTTTATAAATGCAAACTAAAACTGAAACAATTCACACATTAGTTTAATTTTTGTTTAAAACTTTATTAAAGTCTTTATTTCACAAAGTCATCAATGATAAGACCAAAATCCTTTTTTACCCACTGCGCCCTTCTGGTGGCAAATTTGTTCAACAAACCACTCGCACTCCAATTTATTTTCATATAATTTCATATGTTAACGTTTAAATTTCAGATTATTGCTAAGCGGAAAGCTACTGGTGTAGAAGGGTGAGTTTTTTTTTTTAGCTAACAATTATACGGATTACCTTATCTATAAATGTGTAAAATTTTCTATTTGCAGTGATCCTGAATATAAAATGGCGAAGTACTAGACAATGCCAACTGCAAGTTTGAACTTATTTTTACTTCTTAAGGGTTGCAACTATTAAATTTAATATTTCATTGTAAGATAGTTATTGTTATGTGTTTTGATATAAGTTGTATGCAATGAAGTGGACACTAATAAAAAATGCTTACTTTTCAGCTTTCAGTAAAGTGGGGTAAAATAGGTTTAACAAATTATAAAGTAGTGACCAGATGAGAATCATCCCTAAATTCCATTATCTACTATATCACATTGACATGTTATCTTTTCATAAAGAGTATCTTTTTCAATGTTATCACTTGTCTACCATTTACCGCCCATTCGCGCAATGCCAATTTAGTTATCGCACTGGTGTGAAATTCGTCTGTTTATTTTCCTTGCGGTAAAATATGACTTCACTCCAACAACGAGGATTTTCATTTTCAAGCGAGGTCGAATTTGATGAAATCACCTCTAACAAATCTTGGTTCCAAAGATTTAAAAAATTTCTTTGGTCTGACTGGGAAGCAGAACAGGGGACACGACTAGAACAACCTGGAGGCAATGTTTTGAATGAATTTTCGCGAAACAAAGTTATAATTTTAACTAATTTTAGACGTAATAGTACCAGATTCAGAAGAAATGCAACCAGGTACTGGTCGATACGAAGACTTTGAGACAATAGATTGGGTCAAAGATTTATCAAGAGATAGACGGAGGCATCGGTATTTAGAATTACACCGCACGGATTCAATTAAAAGGAAATTAGGGTTTCTTAGAGATTCGTGTGCAGGTTGGCTTTGTGTATCATTAGTAGGAATTTTATGTGGTAAAATTGTGTTATGAAGTGATATGACCTCTTTTTAATTTTTATGTATGCATTACTAGGTTGCGTGGCTGCTTTTATTGACATTGGTACGGGGTGGATGGTAGACATAAAAGACGGTTTTTGTGATGATGGGTTTTGGCTTAATAGGGAGCAGTGTTGTTGGTTATCCAATACCTCTTATTACATTGAAGATGATTGTGATGAGGTAAGAAAGTATTGCTTTTATGGGAATGAATATGATGTTTTGAATTCTTAGTGGACAACTTGGGCTGAATTTTATGGAGTAATGGAAGAATCATCTAGTCTTTATTACTTCCTCCAATATTTGTCTTTCGTGATTGCGGCTGTACTTATGGCAGTTTTAGCTGGTTTGTTCGTTCACACTTATGCTCCATATGCTGGAGGTGGGGGAATTCCAGAAGTGAGTCTTCAAAATTTTTAGTAAAAATTTATTTTTACAATTTTATGAATTTGATTTGCAGTTGAAAACTGTCCTGAGTGGATTTATAATTCGTGGCCTGCTTGGAAAATGGACGTTAATTATTAAATTATTTGGAGTAATGCTGGCAGTCGGTTCTGGGCTTGTTTTAGGCAAAGAAGGTCCTATGGTTCATATTGCATGTTGCATTGGTAACATAGCTGCTAGGTTTTTTCCAAAATACGGCACTAATGAGGCCAAAAAAAGAGAGGTAAGTTTTCGATTTATAAATCTGAAAATATTTGCAAGCTAAAAATAAGTAACTTATATTTTTCAGATATTATCAGCGGCTGCTGCTGCTGGAGTATCAGTCGCCTTCGGTGCACCAATTGGTGGTGTCCTCTTCAGTTTAGAAGAAGTTAGCTATTATTTTCCTCCGAAAACATTATGGAGAACATTCTTTTGTGCGTTAGTAGCTGCATTTGTTTTGAAATCTATAAACCCATTTGGCAATGATCATTTAATTGTGTTTTCTGTTGAATACGACACACCGTGGATTTTTCTGGAAATATTTCCATTTGTACTGTTGGGCGCTTTAGGTGTTAGTACAGTGATATTTACACACGTTTTCTCGTAATGAAGTTAACTTGTCTATTTGTGTAAAGGGTGCACTAGCAACGCTATTTATAAAAGTGAATGTGTTTTGGTGCAAATTGCGTAAACACTCGATATTGGGTAAACATCCCTTAATAGAGGTGTGCTTATTCTTATTATTTATTTTCTTCACACCTGTTAATTTTGTTTGTTTATTACCAAGGTATTTGCAATTGCTTTAATTACAGCATTACTTAGTTTTCCCAATCCTTATACAAGGTAATGTCAATATCAATGATTATTATAGCGTAAACTTTATTTCTTTTATTTATTTATTAGAATGGAAACTAGTCAACTTATTGCATCTCTTGTTCGACACTGTGGTAGAGGTCACGTAACTGATTTATGGTTAGCTTTTCTCCCGATTCATAAGATGTTTTAAAAATACACAATTTCATATTCTTTTAGTGATTATCTCGACGCAAACAACACTTCGACATTCTTTGAAGTTAACGAAAATCCTTCCCGACATGGGATTTTTAAAGCAGGTCCAGGAATTGCAAAAGCTTCTATATTGCTATTTATGGCTATGATTTTTAAATTTTTTATGATGATTGTAACAGTTGGTATGAAGGTTTGTATTAAAAACAAATTAAAATGGCAAAATTCCTCAATAGCATTATATGTAGATACCAGCTGGGTTATACATCCCCAGCCTTGCTATAGGTGCAATAATGGGGCGCCTAGTAGGAATAGGTGTAGAGCAATTATTTTAGTTAAGTCAATTTAACCTTAGGTTTTCAGGTCTAAAACAAATTGTGTTTTTCAGTTATTATCCAATTTTAGGTGAAGGTGCATGTGGGACTCAGTGCATTACACCTGGTCTGTATGGAATGGTTGGAGCTGCTGCATTTTTAGGTGGAGTTACAAGAATGACAGGTGGCTATTAAAAAAAAGTTAAGAAAATTCGTTGTAGGAGTGAGATGTGAATCTTTATTTTAGTTGGTTTGGTTGTAATTATGTTCGAAGTCACAGGAGGAGTTCAGTACATACTGCCTTTAATGTTAGGAGTGATGACTAGTAAATGGGTTAGTGATGGACTCTGTAAAAATGGAATGTATCCTTTGAGACAATTGTTGCAAATCACAACTGATTGTAAAATGTTTAGGAGAGGGAATGCAGTAACTACAAATTAAACTTTTTCTTATACAAGTGCAGTTTTGAAGCGCTTATAGAGCTTAACGATTATCCATTTTTGGATATCAAAGAAGAATTCCAGAAACGGACAGTGGCTGCAGATGTAATGAATCCAAAAGATGGTGCCCCTTTTACTGTTTTACATGAAAGCGGAATGTCTGTGGGACAAATTGGTAAAATAAAAAAAAAAAAATTTAAATAGTTGTTTCAATTGCTATATGCTATTAGAGAATATGTTAATGGAATCGACTTTCAACGGGTTTCCTGTCGTCGTTCCCAACACCAAACGATTAGTTGGATTTGTCCTTAGGCGAGATTTGTTGTTAGCATTAGGTAGAAGATTTATTCTATACTTAGGTTCAGTTACATTGTAAGAAATATTTTAGGTCATGCTAAAAAAACTAAGAGTGACATAACTGAGTTAACATCTGTTTCATTTACTGACGTTATACCTGACGATAATGAAACCCAATTTAATACAATTAGAATGAAACGAATAGTGAATATGGTAAATAAGTCGCCAAACAATTTTTACAAAAAAATCTCATTTTTATTTACATTTCAGGCAACCATAACTGTAACTGATGTAACCCCTATGGAAACTATTATTGACATATTTAAAAAACTTGGGCTTAGACATCTATTGGTTGTAGATAAAGGGTTGTTGCTAGGCATAATCACGAAAAAAGATCTTTTACGTCACTTGCATTCTCATTGACAGCGGGCACTATTGCTAACACAACTAAGGCAGCTAAATCTCTTAAAGCAGTTTGCAAAAGTAATGAATGCAGAGTCGAATAAAAAAACGACACAAGTTATTATATCCTGGTTAATGATTTATTAGGTGACTGGGAGTGGTGGTAATGACCCCACTGCCAATGACCGTTCATGGTCTGATGACCAGTCTTAGGTGTCATGCGACATAATTTTTTTCAGTTTCTTAAATTTCGGGTTGTGCGTTTAGATTTTAAAGATAGTTTTAAAGTTGGTATCCCTTTTGTTCGTAGTTATATAAAAATATTTAAATGTAAGGTCAAATAAAATTATACAAAAGAGTAAGGGAAATCATATGGAGAGATTGTGTTATTTCCTGTTACTAATCATCACGTTTATTTTTAGAGAAATGTTCTTTTGTCTAATTTTTATCCCTTGTTTATCTAAAAGTTGTATAGAAAACACATTTTTTATTGTAAAATTCTAAGTAAATAATTAGTCAGAAATGTGTGTGTGTCATAATTAGAGTAATTTTGCCTAAATTGTAAGTCATGTGTATATTATTTAGAAATTGGGTTAGGTTTGTGCTCTTCTGGTATGTAATTTTATATTTAAAAAATGCTGACAAGGAAAGTACTCCTTGGCTAATTTCTACAAGTTTTACACTGCGTAGCATACAATTATTACTTTTTGTAAAAGCCCAGCCAAGCGATTGGAATTTCTAGTTGCATAATTTATTTCATTATGTAAGGTGAAACTCGTTCTAAATAAATAATCTAAATCTGTTTTTAATATCCAAAGTCACTAATTTGATCCGTGAGTCCATCAGTCCAGCATAATGGTGGAAAAGTTTACTGATAGCAGGTGCATGGTTTATGTGCTTAATGGTTATGAATTATCAGATTGCGAAAAACTGCACACACGCTTAAGTATAAGTTAACCGTCATTTAATTGGTTAAATTAACTCTACTAATAACCTGTAATGTGCGGTACAAATTAATTACAATTTTTCTAAATTCAAAATCGTTATTCTACTCCCGCGTTTTTTATTGGGGATACTGCCATCTGGTGTTAATTGTGAGTAAACGGGAAGAACATATTTAATGATAACCAGCAATATCGAAGATAACTCACGTAAAACATTCTAATTTGATCACCTGTTTATCAAATGCTCAAATATTTCAAATATTTCACAATTTTATCTGAAATTTACAAGTTAATTTCCACTTCCAGGTGGCGGGATTCAGTAATGACGTCATAACATCAATTGTACCATCAAGCGCTTGGTCACGGAATTCTGACTGGTCATCTCACACTCTAACAATAAATCAAAGCAACTGAATTAAATCTATCGACGAAATGGTAAGCTTTAATTTTAAAACACCAAAAACACTACCCCCATTCCCTTCCCTACTTCCGGATCCACTGATCGATATAAACACAACCCAGAATCATTCCCATGTTTTTCACCCCATAACCCCAACCGTATGTAAGATATACGCCTAAAAGCATTAAGAATGGATCACCTAGAAATGAGTAAGTATTCACACCCAATAATCACATGTATATATTAATAAAATAACCTCAATATAAGAAAACAATAGAAATACTTTGTAAAAAGAGAAACCTGCCAGAAAATATGAGAACTGCGCATCATATGATGATTGTAAAATTCCTCCTTTACACAAACTCTCTGAATTGTCTTCTTTTACTAATTTATCAAATCTGTGACGTAAATAATAAACCTTTTGACCGTCGATTTAGATTAGATTAGGAAAAAAAAATTAAATTTCCTCGACATTTTTGACGTCATGTTCAAATATGTCTGAATACGATCTGCGATTACATCTGTTAGGCGATCTTCCGTCGCTTGAACCCGACTACCAATATCAAAATGACACCACTAACTGGACGTGAGTTGTTTATTTTACACGAGAAAAGTTGCATGCCTTTTTTTTTTTTTTTTTTTTTACCTGCCGCTAGACTTTTTAATGATTATAAACAGTTGTCGCTTGAGATTACTCAAACGATTTCAAAATTTTCTAGTCGCTTGTTTTGAGTTATTTGAATACGCAAAATAACGATACGGAGTTTCCTCTTCGAGTCTAAGGAAGTATTAGTCACTTATTTATTATGATTTATTCAATATTCAATACCTATTGAAAGAAAACATTGCGTTGGATATTCATGTAATTTTTTCCTCGTTTTCTCATTGACTTTTAATTTCTTTTATTACTAGATGGTCACATCCATCACTCGTCATGGAAACTGACTGGTTGAAGACGAAGAAGAAGAATGAAACAGTGTCTTCGGTGCATACGTACGACGCAGTCAATGGTTTGAATGCGAAAACTCCAACTAGTAGCAGTGACGAAGAAATGATAGATTTGTCTGCCACTAAAATGGGAACAGAAGCTATACATAACGCTCATTTACACAGTAAAATATGAAAAAGTGTTTTATTAGTTTAGATTGTAATTTCATTTTTATTTAATAGGTGGTTTCCACGCAGGAGATTCTGATGATCTTCCTCTCACAATCGGTCAATATGATGACTTCCATACGATTGACTGGATCCGCGATATTGCTAGGGATCGAATGCGACATCGATATATTTTGAAAAGGAGAAGCGATTCTATATGGAGTTTTATACGGGGTGCTCATGATGCGTGGTCGGGATGGTTGTGTGTTTTTCTTGTCGGTGTTTTAGCCGGTAATTATTCCCATCAAAAGTTTATATTTGTTTTTCTTTTTATAGTTGTTTATATCAGTTTGTACAGTAAATGAAAATTATGGGGGCTATTGTAATTCCAATACAATTGCGTATATTTATTTCTCGTTTGTTACCATTAGAAGTTTGTTAAAATATTTATAAAATAATTTGTTAAGAAGGAGTTTCGCTTCTGAGTATATTCAAGACAAAACATTCAAATTAGGCCTTAAAAAAACTTATTTTTGGTTTTTAAAATAAAAGAATGGGAGAAAAGGCGACGAACATATTCGTAGTGAGAATTTTCGATCGTATTAATTTAATAAACTAAAACTCATTTGAATTTTAGGAAGCGTCGCTGGTGTTATAGATATTGGAACAGGTTGGATGGCCGATTTACGGGAGGGTATTTGTCCTCAAGCTTTCTGGTTAAATAAAGAACAGTGTTGCTGGTCTTCAAACCTTACATTTTTTGATGGTGGTTCATGCCCACAGGTATAAATTAATTCAAGTCAGTTGCCTTAATTTAGTAATTAATAATTTTTTTTTGTCATAGTGGTGGATTTGGCCCAGAGTGTTTGGCTTACATCGACCCGGTCCCTGGTCTTATTTTGTACATTATTTTTTTTATATTGTGTGGTCAATGTTTTTCGCTTCATTGTGCGTAATGTTAGTCCGGACATTTGCACCATATGCTGTTGGATCTGGAATTCCAGAAGTAAGAAATTTTGTAATTTATAATGATTTATTTTTTTTTTATCAATATTTCTCTCTTTAGATCAAAACTATTTTAAGTGGTTTCATCATTCGTGGATATTTAGGAAAATGGACGCTGCTCATAAAGTCTATAGCTGTTATGCTTGCTGTATCTGCTGGTCTGAGTTTGGGCAAAGAAGGCCCGTTCGTGCATGTTGCTTGTTGTATTGGCAACATTATATCCTACTTATTTCCTAAATACGGGAAGAACGAAGCAAAGAAAAGAGAAATTTTATCAGCGGCAGCTGCTGCTGGCGTGTCGGTTGCTTTTGGGGCTCCAATTGGTGGAGTTCTTTTTAGCTTAGAAGAAGTAAGGAGTGTTATTTAACTCGTTTGTGATGATTTTTTAAAAATTATGTTTTGAATTTCAGGTTAGTTATTACTTCCCACTTAAAACTCTCTGGAGGTCATTTTTCTGCGCACTAGTGGCAGCTTTCGTATTGCGTTCTATTAATCCATTTGGCAACGAACATTCAGTTTTATTTTATGTTGAGTACAATTCGGCGTGGATATTTTTTGAATTAGTCCCGTTTATTTTGCTGGGAATTTTAGGCGTAAGTGTTTAAATTGGGTAAATGTATCGAAAAAAAATTAATTTATATTGGTCATTACAGGGAATAGTTGGCGCCGTATTTATTAAAGCCAATATCAGGGTATGCCGGTACAGAAAATTTTCAAAATTGGGAAAATATCCGACAACAGAAGTTTTAGCCATCACACTCATAACAGCCATTATAACCTTTCCAAATCAGTACACGAGAATGAATACGAGTGAATTGATTTCTCACTTATTTAGCAAATGTGGACCAGCTGATGTGTCAGATCTTTGGTATTGCTTTTAATTAATAATAGTTAAAAGTTGTATTATTAACTGGTTTTGTTTGATAGCGATTACAAACGAAATTACACAAATGCAAATCACCAACGTGGCCCAGCAGAAGCAGGTGCAGGGGTTATCTCAAGCGTGTATCAGCTATTCTTAGCACTTATAGTCAAGATTGTGATAACAGTATTTACGTTTGGCATCAAGGTAATTAATATATTTTAAAAAATAAAATTTGATATTTAATTTGGTTTTTTTTTTAGATTCCCACGGGTCTATTTATTCCCAGTCTTGCAATTGGAGCTATAATGGGCCGGATGATGGGAATAGGAATGGAGCAATTAGCATAGTAATAATTTTCTTCCAAGTTTGAAATACCGTATTATAATAATAAATATTTTCAGTTACTATCCAGATTTATGGATTTTTAATGGTGAATGCGGTGATGGATGCATTACCCCTGGTTTATATGCAATGGTTGGTGCTGCAGCTTCATTGGGTGGAGTTACAAGAATGACTGGTAGTTACGTACCATAGAAATATACCACCTCTTTTTTTAAAAATGAATTTAATTACAGTATCATTGGTGGTCATCATGTTTGAACTGACTGGAGGGGTAAGGTACATTGTACCACTTATGGCTGCTGCAATGGCTAGTAAATGGGTTGGTGACGCACTTGGCCGAGAAGGAATGTATCTTTTTCCTGTCAAAATGTGTTACATTAATAAGACATTCAGTATATTGCTAAACCTTAATTCAATTAAAGCTATGACGCGCATATTGGGTTGAATGGTTATCCCTTCTTAGATAGTAAGGAGGAGTTTACTCATACTACGCTAGCAGCTGATGTAATGCAGCCTAGAAATGAGCCACTATCTGTTTTAACCCAAGATAGTATGACTGTCGAAGACATAGGTATGTTATAGTAATGATTATAACCCTCTTTAGGGTTGCCTCACTTACCAAAAGAGTACCAAACTACTGTTATTTTTGACTGATTAGTAAATTTTGTTTGCATTAATTAAAATTATTATTTTAACTAGAAATATTGCTAAGAGAAACAGAACACAATGGATTTCCCGTCGTTGTATCTCAGGAGTCTCAATATCTAGTTGGTTACATACTACGGCGGGATCTAACCCTAGCCATCATGAACTGTAAATCTAATAAGGATGGTGTTTGTGCTAATTCGAAAGTTTTATTCACCGATTCCATACCAACACTTTGGACTGGACCGCCTCCATTAAAACTGAAAAAATTGCTGGATTTAGTAAGCAGTAAATAATTATTAGTCTATCAAATGGTAATTTTTAAATATTTTTAATTACAGGCTCCGATTACATCAACGGATGAAACGCCAATGGAAACTGTTATTGACATGTTCCGCAAATTGGGCCTTAGACAAGTGCTTGTCACTCATAATGGGTAACTTTTGTGGCTTACACTTTTTAGATTATATTTACTTAATTTTTTTTCTTTAGCCGTTTGCTTGGTATTATAACGAAGAAAGATGTTCTTAGGCATATAAAGCAATTGTCCAACGAAGATCCAGAGTCAGTGCTATATAATTAAAGAGACTATTATCGAACTATGAAAACGATTTGAAAATTGTTTCCATTTATTTATGGAGATAAATACTAGCAAATTTAGGTGTTTGTAATTTCATTTGTAATTTATTTGTGTTGTAACAAATTCCAAGCCCACGTATAGTTGTTTATTATGTAATTTAAAAGTCCATTCTTGGGTATTTTTTTTCAACTGATTGCATTGAATTCGATGTAAGCATTTCTTAACATTTTTCTAGCGAGCGTAGTTTACTCTTTTATCATTTTTTCCCCGTTGGTGATTATTATTTCAAGGGAAAAAAAAAATCACGTGTTATGCAAATCTGGTTGAAAATTAGTCTGAACTGTGTTATAAAAAAATTGATGATTTTTGTGACAAGTGGTTTAATGTGTTCCTAAGTTAATTATTAGATTACTAGTGAAATTATTACATACAATAAGAGTTTGAAGTTGCATGGCTGTTATTGAAAAAAAAAGAGTGCTCCTTTTAACAAATTTCAAGCACTTGTCTACTTTTAAAACTGACATTGAGGAAGTTAAAAATTTTATAAACTTTAGTAACTTAAATTTTTTTAATAGTGTCATGTTTTCAAAGAGCAGAAAAATCGATTTTGAATTCTATTCTATCCATTGAAATGTAATAAATTAGTGTTTAGTTCCTTTTTTAAGTTTTGAAATTTCGCTATTGTCATGTATAAAAGTATCCTGAATTTAACAAATTTATTGTGATAAGTTTTTAAGTCAAGTTACATGTGCTCAAAGCATTGTATAACACCATAAAGTCTATTAGATAAATTAGTAAAATTTATATTATCTAGCAAAAGTGATTGTTTTAGTACAGATTCACTTTGATATTAAAACTATACTTAATATTTATATTATTTTTTATTCAATGAAAATGCTATTACAAAATTTTTTTAGACGAATAAACGTCTAATATTCAAATTTCTGCTAATTCAACTGATAAAATAATTTCGATTTCTTCATCGTCCGCACCCGGATGTTCGCATTTCGCCATCTCTTTGAGTAAATCTCTATACACTTGTGTGTTCATCCCACACCTTGCTAACTCAATGCAATCCTGTAAGTTAAAAATAACTTATTTTTTTTTGTTCAAAAATATTTTTGAAATGTGAAATTACATCAATCAGTTTGGTTTCATTTTCGAAAGCTTTTACGACTGTGTTAAATTCTTCGTGTGAAAGATATGGATTCCGCAGTAAAGCCTATAATTTTACTTACAATTAATTATGTACAAAATTCATAGAAATGACCACCCACTCGTCTTAGAAGTTCAACTGCATTCCGGACACTATTGATATCAACAGGCGCGGCATTCCAAGTTGTGTCAAGCAAAAATAACTTTTTTAATCCCTCATCAAGTTGAGTTTCCAAACGTTTTCCTTGACAACTTTCATAAACCTACAAATTAATAATAATTACTATTTTCGCTAGATAACAACACAAAATACAAACCTTTTTGCAATATTCTGCCCATTGTAAAGCTTTATTTATTGACTGAACATCAAAATCCTTTCGTGCATGCGCATCTTTTAATACTTTAGTAAAAAAATAATGCAGATTTTGCATTATTTGAAACGACGACATTTAAATACAATTCGTGATGAAATAACAAAAAACTTGGACCCGATCGATTTCGAATTGGTCATTTCTGTGTACATTCCTTTTGTTTGGACACTAACATCGTCTTGGCAACGAAACTGCTAACGATTGTGATGAACAGTTCGTTGACCTAATAAAAAAAATAAAATATTCAAATACAATAAAAAAAAAAAAAAAAACAGTAACACTTCACCCATCATTTAACACAAACTTGCTTTTACTCAAAGGTCAAATTTTTACAAAGTGGTAATATATAAAACAGTATACACAGTATACATACATACAGTATACACACCATATACATCCAAGTTTCCATGGATACATTAACATAGTAGAAAACAACTTCCTGCTGCCATTTGGGACCTGCGTAGTGAATTTGGCGCGGAATCAATTTCAATTGTGAGCACGAAGAATGACGGCAGGCTCTGTTTTAGCACCGACAATAACAGCAATTCGTAAACAAACGTACGGTAAGCCATTGCATTGTGTCGACACAAAAACACCAATTGAAATTAAATGCGAAACTCGAAACGTTGATATTTATTACACGTTAAATGGGTCCTCGCCAAACCCTTTTCCATGGTTGGGCTGCGACAGCAAGACATTTAAATACTGCCATCCGATATATTTGGAAGAAGGAAAAAGCGTTATCAAAGCTATAGCGATTGATACTGTTAAAAATCGGGAAAGTTTCGTAGTAACGAAATCGTTTTACGTGGAAAAAGCATTGAAGGCGGACGATGACCCGGGCACGAAGACTAATGTTGATCAAACGCGAACGATTAGTCCAGTCAAGAGCGAAAGTAATGAGGATGGAGAAGAGAAAGAAGATGTCGAGAAAGATATAGATGAGCAGGATTTGATGTCGAGTCACGATTCGGAATTGGATGATTTTTCAGGCCTTAATTCTCCAAGTGGAAATACGAATAGTTCAGACAACTCCGATTCCCGTTTTATCGATCGAATTACTGCTGAGTTTGAAAATTTGAAAGAAGACGATGAGAGCGTGTCGTCTGAGGAAATGGTATTCAACGAACCGGCCTTTGGCAAAAACATTACTCAGATAATGGAATCTCTCAAGTAAATTTTATAAATAAGGTAAAATTTGTCCTATTTGTTAACGTTGTTATTTTTTTTAAGATGTCTCAAGTGCTCGTATTCAAATCATGCTAACCCTATGGCTCAGTTTTGCAGTATTTGTGGAAGTCAATTGGTTAATCAAATGCCAATGGTTGTGTCACTTCCTTCTCTTCAACAAGTAGGTTTCTATTTTCAATCTATGGTACATTTTGCAGTGTTTGTTTTGTCAGCATTTGGACACCTTACCAGGTTTTTAAAACATGGCAAATGTCAAAATTACCCTCATTAATAAGTAAAAGTATTGGTTAAGTTTCAGATGTCGTTAGATGGCATTTGTGATACCTGCACACAAGTCTACTTTGGCTTAATTTCCCTCCAATAATGCAGTATTCTTTTGCTTCATATTCACGTTACGTGTGGTGCACAAGTGTGAACCCGGCTTTATATAACTGTTTTTTTTTTAGTAGTTGAATGATGACAACACAAAGTACAGTAACTTTTTTACTTATATAGATGATTACATGCACACAATGCTTGTGCGACGTTCCAGGTGATGTGCCGTACTGCATTATATGTGAGAACACATTCACTCATTCAACCAACTCTCCATACTGCAGGCTGACAGTAAGTTTTTATACATTGATTTGTGCTAAATATGACCCAACTTTTTACTTTCAGCGGGAAAGTAAATTATGCGGTGCCTGTTCAACTCTGAATCCAGCAACAAACAGTTGTTGTACATTATGTCAGAACAATTTACCCCAAAAGTCACCTCATTCTGGTGAAAGTAAATTATTACTTCCAACAGTCATCGTCACAAACAGAAATTTTACAAAGTAAGAATCATAAACGACACGAGAAATTGGTATAAAAACCTTTATATAAAGAGCAAATTGATGTTTTTCCCTCTATAGCTGTGACGAATGCGGCAGGGTCAACTGTGCACAAGCTCGATACTGCGATTGGTGCGGCAAAATGTTAACAGCAACAGACGAACTAATTTTAGAGTGCCCACAGTGCTGCAATCAAAACCAGTCAGCCGCTTCCTATTGTCAGGGATGTGGTTACCCACTTCAACCACCAGTTAATTTAGATGTGAATGCGCGACTAATGAAAAAAACTGTAATGCTAGTCCACTCGTCACGGCCACCAGAAACTAAACCATTTACTATTTTTCAGCGTGACCAATCTGTTCTTGCACAACCAGTCATTCAAAACAAATCAACAATGACGTCACCTTGGACAATATCGCAATCAAAATCAGTTCAAACATGTGAAACAGTTTCCTGTTTGAATCAAAAATGGCAAAGAAGTATTAGCAGAATGAAAAACATTGAAAGTTTCATAGAAAATTACTGCAAACCATGCGGTGCAATAAGTCCAGGTAAAGGTTATTGGAGACAACAGGTGGAACATATAGCAGGGCATTTAAAGGTACGTTTCAAAGATTGTCTGTGTACAGTATAAATGTCAATACAGGGTGCGATAAAAAGTGCATTCAATGTCAATGGCATTTAATTAATAGTTCAGTCACCTTTTTAGCACTTGCCTCCTAGAATATTGATTTACTTGGAAAAAAAGACTCTTGGAGTACACAATTTTGCACTATGCATGTGATTTTTCTGTAAGCCAAATAAAATGTATTCTGTACTCATTTCAGACTACTGCATACAACGATTCCAACTTTCGGTCACAAATTGCCAAACCCAAGCTAAGCAACATTATATCTACAAATGTTGAAGAGGGGCATGATGAATTCAACATTTTATTAAAATTTGCAATGAAGTCACCAACAGATGAGCCAACTAAGAAAGCTCACTCAAAAATCGATCACTTGCCAGAAAAAATAATCAATTCTGATGCCAAATGTCAAATGACTGCTGCTCCCAGAAATTTACCACCGGTTTCTGAGAGAGTTGCTAAATCAACTGCGCTAATCAAAGAGAAAATTGAGGATATTAATTTGGGGAAAGTTCTGCAGAGTACTGATAATGCTCAGTTAAGAAAAGTATTGACCAAATGCTTACAACAGCAAAAAAATGCTAGTCAATTGTCATTAGAAGCATTATTGAGTTGGTGTATTAACAAGTACCAGGAAGAAATGATTCCACTTTTAGTCAATGCGGGATGTGATTGGAAGGCTTTTAACTCTGATGGCAATCCGCCACTTCATGAGGCAATATTGTTGAAAGAGAAGGGATTGGGGTCAGTCAAGCAGTTACTAAAATGTGGCGTGGACCCTGAATTGGTTAATAAAAATGGGCAAACTGCCTATGAATTGGCAAATGCTATTAATAATCAGGCAGCCATGAAATTGCTTACAGCTCAGTTTGGAAAGAATATGTTAAATCAAATGGTTAAAACTCAACTTAAGGTTCTTACATGAATAACTGTATGCATTTCTTACACCACAGTTTATAATCAATAACTAATCCCTGGTATGCTTCACGTTATATTGTAATTGATAGCAAGAATACAGAGAACATCATATTGGGTAATTCCATGTCAATTCGACCAGGCCTTTTTAAATCAATGTAGCAATTGGCAGAGGCAAATGGCTTTTGATTCTACGTACTCTTGTTCCTAAAGTAGTATCTGCACTCAACTTTATCTAAACTTTTCCATTCAAATTGTGTCATGTGTATTTCTATTTCTATATTTATAATAATAAAGCACACGTTATGAATTGTAAACAAGCTATTTACATATGTTCAATCAACGAAATGTAAATTTATTAGCTGTCATTTTCTAAATGAACCAACTGTAGTTGATGATGGTGAAGTGTGATTACATACCAGTTCATTAAATTCGTCCTTCAGTTGCTATGAAGACTCGTGTAGAGAGCAGAGAAGATAATATTAGGGTTAATTCACAGTAAAAAGCACGCGCCTTAAATGTTACGTATAGTTAGGTATAGGGTGCGCTCTCGGGTTTGTAATCTAGACATTGTGTGACACTATACACAACTTTTTTACGGTGTATTTCATTTCGAATTCCCGAAATAAAACGTAATAATCATCCAAGTAATAGCTTTATTTAGTGTGTGATTTGTACAGGTTAGGAAATAGAAAGCTTGATGCACCAATTTATTTTATTGGAACTGAAAGTGAGTTGGGTATAGAGCAAGTTCTAGACGATCTTGTCCACGCGGCACAGGCGACGTTTTTGTGTGAATGGAACACATTTCAGCCAATCACAAAGAAGACTCCGATCTCAATTTTATCATGGCGTCAGATATTTGAAGCCGAAAACTTGCCTAAGAGGTATGCTTGATATTATCATAGTGCCTTTCATTGTGCATATGAAATCTCATTTAAACTTCTACATATAACCACTGACTACTATCATTTAAGGTAAGATCCAATGTAAATGCACGGTTATCATTTTAAAAATAACATATTTAGAATTTTAACGCACCTGCTCATCGTTGTACGACAAGTACAATTCCACAAGGTTTAAACACTGGCGTGTAATATCGATTTAAACCCAGCATAGAAAACCGACATTATATGCACTTTTAAACCCAAAATATTATTCTTAGCTGCTTTGGTTCCTTTGATAACCACAAGGATGAGCTGCGAACCAGAAAAATTCCCAAATGTTAATAACCGTGAATATCTACGTGTACATTGCATGACTCGGAACATTTATTTCCTCATTCGTTATAAAATACATTTATGATTGATGAGAAAATATTATTAATTTCCAGATCTCGAAAATGGCCAACGCCATAATGAACGACGTCGGAAGCGTAATGGATCCAGACAAATTCGAACGCGATCTTCAAGAAATTCTTAAAGATGGACCGAATATGAACGATAGCGACGTTACAGTTCATTCGGGTTCAAACAGCCCTACAACAACTCGGAATAAACCACCACCTGTTTATCCAGTTAGTGGCAATAGACAGCAACCTGTGCCGACATCATTACCTGCCCCGATCAATACACAAGGTTAGAAATTTATATATATATTAAAAAATATAACGGGAAATAAACTGCAACCTTGATCGAATTTATTTTATTTGCTTCGCTTTTATATTCACATTTATTTATTTTGTTGTATGCCTGCTTTTTATACTATAATTTTTTTTGAAAAGGGGTTGGTGAAAAGACCGTGGCATTGCCCCCTGTTTCAAGTCTACTCTACACTACATTTGCACCCTGTGCCTCTCCACATGATATGGAGGGTACGTGGCTGTATCATTTGCATGCTTTGTATATTAGAAGTTTGATATCAAACGGGACGATTTTTCATTTATTAAATCTTATTTCAATTGCTGTTTTTTTTTTTAAATTTCAGGAATGAATTCAACTGTATCACTCACCAGCCCAAGCCCGTCTCAATACGGCGATCCTAAGCTGATGAGACCATCACAGTCGAAAATTGATACTATCAAGCAATGGAGTATCTCCACATACAAGTGTACTCGGCAAATTATTTCCGAAAAGTTGGGGAAGGTAAAGGTTGTGTCTTTTCTTACCTACTTCTCATACCTCTTTTGGTTTGTTTGTTTGGTTGAATTGACGTATTTTTTTATTATATTTTCTAAGGTGTTTATAATTAAAAGTTCACTCTCTTTTTCGTAGACTTCACGAACAGTTGACACGGAACTTGAAGGGCAAATCGATTCTCTTAGGGATACGCAAAGGAAATACGCGAATATTCTACGCCTGGCGCGCGCTCTTACGAGTCATTTTTACCATGTTGTTCAGACGCAAGTAGCTCTGGGAGATTCGTTTGCTGACCTCGCGCAGAAGTCTCCCGAATTGCAAGAGGAATTTATGTACAACGCTGAAACTCAAAGATCTTTGACGAAGAATGGGGAAACTTTATTAGGCGCTCTTAATTTTTTTGTGTCATCTGTTAACACTCTTTGTAATAAAACGATGGAAGATACATTGCTGACTATTAAGCAGTATGAGGCAGCGAGGTTTGTTGGGAATTCATGCAAATTGACTTATGGATGCGAAGAAAACAAATATTCTACGCATCCTCTAATATACAGATGATCTTTACAACTTTTATTTAAAATTTATTTTAAAGGGTTGAATACGACGCCTACCGGAGCGATCTAGAAACTTTGGCATTATCTCCTACTGGTGATGGTCAAGGAAGAATTGACGAAGCGCAAAGAAATTTTAATATACATAAAGAAAAATTTGATCGCTTACGGTCGGATGTGCAAGTTAAACTTAAATTTCTAGAAGAGAATAAGGTTTATGTTAATTTTGATTGTGTAACTGTTTATTAATTTTTTTTTTGTTCTTGTAGGTGAAAGTGATGCATAAACAATTGCTTCTCTTTCACAATGCCATCTCTGCTTACTTCTCAGGAAATCAGCAGGCACTCGAAACCACTTTAAAGCAATTTAATATCAAAGTGAAAACTCCAAATTCTACTTCGCCATCCTGGCTTGAACAATAGAGAACTGGGAATTATTTTCCATTAATAAATAATTTATTTAACATTAATTAAGAAGAAAAATGTTTACACTATGAAAAGCACTTAATATTTGTTAGAAGTGTGGGGTATCTCTCGATGACGTTAATAGTTGGGAGTTTTAATAACTGGTGAGCTTAAGTGTTGCTAATAATGCTATCGCACTCAGCGCATAAAAATTTCAAATACCAATAAAAGGCAGTTAAATGTAAATCTCTCTAATGATATAGTAAATGAACACTTGAGTTGACTGTAAAATGCAATTTTTAATGTGATCGCCGGTTTCTTTATTAGCAAATGTATTGTCTTGAGAAAATTTATTTTTGAGTGGTTTGAGTTTAAAGCAAAATTGTATATATTATATATACATGACATATATATTATATGTATTGTAATCACTGACGCCAAAGGTTTTAATCAATTGCAATGCAGGACATAATAGAAAATTTTGGGATTAACTTTTTTTGATTTAGAATAATGTAATACCGTGCCATACTTGTAATATTTATGCATAATGTTTAAATATTAAGACACTTGAGGCGGTCTAATGTTTTAAAAGCTCATTTTAAGGTTTGAGGTACCAATTTCACTTATTTTATAACATTCCTTAGGTTGAATTTGTGATTTTCAGGTTTTGTATTTGACATAATCAGACACGATATTGTTGATTTTTGTTAGTTATTTCTGCTTATTTTGAGTTTTTTCGTGATGCTAGTCATTTGTAATGATGTGAACCTGTTAACGAACTAACGATGCTTATATGACGAAAAATAATAAAAAATGCTGGATTTATTCTTGAATTCTATTTTGGAAATTTTTCAAGTTGGCTTTACTTTGTTCAGCTTCATACAAAGTAAAAAAAGCAATTATTTTACTTTTATTTATAATTCCTAAAACGATCTATTCATTTTTTATCTGCTTTGTATGAAAAGAATGAACCGCTATCAATTTCAAGGACAGCGAGCAAGATGGCTGCCGGAAATAAAATCCATGTGTTGGAAGTAGCGATAAACGTTGAACTATATTTTGATAAATATTTCCATATTTAATGGCAATAAAAAATAATGTGAAACAAATTGTTTGCATGAGTGATTTTTAGGTTTCATTTACGTCACAAAAGTAACGGGTACTACTAGCAATGACGTCAATGCCCTCAACGACAACGACCTCTAGTATTGGAGTCGCTTTTGTCGTAGAGAGGATGAAAGTGAAGGTTGTGCTTTCTACTGCTAATTGTGGTTCAATTTTAAAGATGTAAGGCCATGCCCAGAGAATATTTTCTCTCGGCACTGATTCGAGCTTCAGTAACGAAGGTAAGTGTCCATTTTAAACATGTTTCGCGTCTATTCGCACTCTGATATCGCCTTGAGTACGCATGACTCCCCTTAAACGCGAGCATTTATTGTGCCCAAACCCAACAAATCCAAAAGCCAAACAAAAATCTCGACAAAATCGCCTTTAACAACGCTCGGAAACCATCGTGAGAACACATTTCTTTCATCAACACCGATTTTAAATTTACGTGATTTGGAGATACAGTGAGTGCTCCCGAGTTAAAAAAGACACATCACATACAATATTACATTGTTTTTTTCCCTCTCTTCATTCTATTACTCCAACCAAATCACAACAAGGGATATTTTATTCCACTTTAACGTGATGCACATTTCAAAATACACTAACTAGCCAAATTTGTTTCCATAACCTTAATTTAGAGAGGAAATTATATGAGCTGAAATTTGCTATTCTCTCCATGTGTTACCTTTCCTGGTGGACAATTCAGGCGAGAGATATTGTCAGTGTGAAAAATCCGTCCAACAGATAAAGCCGTGGAAAAATCTTTTCCAACATGTAGTCACCAACCAAAACACGAAACCGAGAAAAAAAAGGAAATAACTTTTCTTCAAGAGATTCACTCGTGTTAATATTTATCTATTTTTTTTTTTAAATATTGTATAAAAAAGATAAAGTGGTTGACACTGCATTGCAGTGTGAGTGCATATTATATTGATGGTGTTGTTGCAGTCAAATGTTTTCTCTGCACGACTTTATTTGATGTACCTGGTGACCTCTGGTTGAACGTTTGAACACCTGGGGATTACTACAACCTTCTACACTATTTATATTACCATCTTGGCCAGTTGCGAAATGCCCACCGTGAACAACTGTTATTTTAAAAGCAGTCATAACTAGGAAAAAGAAGGTTAAGAGGGTTAGTTAAAGGCTAATTGGAGCGGAATTAAATTGACATTTTTAAAGTTTAGAGACTGTAACTGGTTTCTAAGAAGTTATGAGAAAAAGTGGGTGGTTGTCTTTGCCCAAACATGTTACTAGAGAATTTTAGGGTGTGGGATGGTTAAAAAGCGGATGTGGTAAGAAAATTGCGTAATGTACAGTTGAAATTTCAAGCCTCAACCTTAGACATTGCAGTTTTCGGCCATTTTTTTTAAAAATTTTGTCGTATCTTGTAAAAATTCTTCAACTTTATCAATTATTTATCATAAAAGTTGTAGTCATCGACCTCTAAAGTCACCAGAAGAAGAAGAAAATTAAGGGTGAATTGCACAATCTCAGTTTAAAATATATGTATATACCATGAGGTAAGTGCAATCCTAAGAATTCTTGTTGCTACTATTGACGATTTTGTTCTTTCGCGGGGAAAGAGGACAACTTCACACGCAATCAAAAACCTATCACCACCAACTACCATTAAAAAAAAAAAAACCCTCAATTTGCAAATAGAGAAAAAGCAAGAAACGTATAGTTCAATTTCCAAAGGTTTTCAACCAAAGGAAACACAAAGGTCAAGGGGGATTTTGAAGTAACAAAGCTTGATTTCAGCAAGATGAGTTCCTGAGTGTAACAAAATGGCTGTCTGGGCGTGAGAATAGGGCCCTATCATCATCCTTCCTCGTGACTTCACCAACTTGGATAGTGACCTAAGGTGGGTTATCACGTCCAATAGAAATAGGGGAGAGAGAGTGGGGAAAAAAAAACTCTTTAAGTCGATATTGTGAAGTTGATGACAGAACCCTCTTGACATTTTGTCTAATTTTTTTCTTCCCCACTTCACTCAAACTCTTACTGATTAAAAAAAATCAGAATTTTTATTTACCCCCATTAACAGATATCCCAGTTTTCGTTATTTTCGAGTCATTTTTACCCTTACCCCCCCTACAAAGGAAATTAATATGTCAAATGATTCACAAAATTTAAATTAAAAAAAAAAAAATTCAGGGAGAAAAAAAAAACCTTCCTGTGCACCACACAGATGTCTTATATTAAAGCTGAAGACAAAACAAAAGATGTTTTCTCCACGTCCGATTGACATCATAAGCAGTAACACAAGAAGTCGTTTACATGAATCACTAGTTGAGAATTTCCAAGGGTGACTAGTCAACAACTCGCAACTTTTCATATTGTCGTCATATCGTTCATAAAAGTAATCGACACTTTTGATTAATATGTGACTCATTTCTAACCTTTGAGTCTCTTTTTTTTCCTCGCACTACTACCTTGATCCACTTTTCCCCTTTTTTAAAATGTAAAAATTAAGGTCCCAGCAGTTTTTTAAGTAGACTGGAAACTCGATGTAAATGAAGTGCGCCCTTGACCAACTCTCTTATTATCTTCAGTACTTGTTCCAAAAATAAATTGATGTCAAATTCAGATCGTTCGTATCTCGTAATAGTTTAGTTAAGAAGGAAATTTAAGTTGTGTGTAAAATCTTTGATGGAAGTGAATTTTTCTATTTAAAAAAAAAAAAAAAAAAACTGGATGAAACTTAATCCTTTCCATGCGTTCCATTCAGAAAGTTTTAAAACAACCTCTATAAATAATAAGGAAAAAAATATGCGTGAAAAAATAGAGTTGAGAAACATTTGCATGTTTTTTTGAACGTTTATTTATTTACTTTTTGCTAAGTGTAAATTTTCTCGTGTAACTATTTTTGTATGGGGAGTTATAAAATGAAGTTAAACGGATATAGTTTTAATTCGTTTATAATTGAACGTAAATTGGAAGCGGTGGTTCGTTGACCTCATTCATCATTTGACAGAATCTGTCGTTTGAGAGAACCCGAAGTTGGTGCATTCGAGAAATGAATGTCGCCGCTTGTGTTGCCTGCGTTTTGTTTCCCCCCACCTCTTTGTGGCTATTGTCCTCGTGTAATTTGTGTCTCACAGCTGTTCTCGATATGAACCTTAAGAGAATGGTCGACCTGGAAAACGTTATCTAATGTTTGGTTAAGGGAAATGCAGTTTGGGTATTCAAGGTTGGTTGGTTGGGTTTAGTTTGGAGTGAAGTGGGGATTGTTTTTTAGTTTTTGTTGAGGGGGGGGGGGGGTGAGAAAATGGAAGGATTTATTTGGTGATTGATGTCGGTGGATTTAACTTGTGGGTTGCTGTTTGTGTTCACACTAGACGTAGCTTAACTTATCAGTGTGAACCGTTTTGCGAGAAATTAAGGAGTGTGTAACTCCGTTTTGAACTAAAATCACACTAGCTGCATTCAAATATTTTTGACTTAAGTGAGTTTTACAACCAGTGAAGACACATTTGTTAACTGAATTTTGCAGCAGATGATGACTAATGACGTCACATATTGTTAAACACACCGAAGTTTAGTTTAATATTTGAATACAGCTACTGTTTAGTACGTTTTGAATCAATCGCACAGTGCACCGCACTACAATGGGACGATGTCGCTTCGGTAGTTGTAATAATGGCCGCAGTTCTAATAATGGTGGCGCGTCGGTACCATTATTAGAGTACTGCGGCCATAGAAGCGACTTAGTGAAATGGCACAACGTTGCAACGCGCAACAAACACTATTGTGTCACAGTCACTTCAACTAGGACCTCAGGATAGCACTTATAGTGTAACAGAACTTATTCCAGGTGTGGAATATGCTCCTTCCACTTGAACTGTTTTGTTCAGTTCCTGTAACACTTTATAAGCACGCAAAATGCCTTCAGTTTAATTCAATTCAGCAATAAAAAGATGCAATAAAGCAAAATTATCTCGCGAATAATTGAATTCGGCGATGAAAAAGTGAACATTGAAGTAACTATTCCTCACTTTGAATATTTTAATACCTACTACGGAAAAGATTAAAGACAGGATGCGTACCCTACACCCAACGCTTATGCTTTTCTATCCTCTGAAGAGGATGAGCAATATTCCAAATGTCGTATGATGACTTGAATGTTAAGCTGGAGAAAAATTTCAAGAAATGGAAACTGTCAGCATCATTCACTTGTGAATAAATCTATAATTTAATACACGAAGCGACAGAGCGTGATTAAATTCTATTTTTATAAAAAGAGACGTGTTCATTTTTGAATATTTCTTGTGCATAGAATGAAACTACCCTCTGGATGATTATCATGCGCCGCTTTAAAACGATGCGTTTAATTCAGCCAGTATTCACTCCAGCGAGAGAGAGAGAAAAAAGTGATGCGGGTGAATGGTCGTCATTGACGCTTTCACACTTTGGCCATCTGGTGCCAACAATTCACAAAATACTATACTACATGCAATATTAAAAACTTGCTTAAAACACTCTGGTTTACTCCTCGATCGATTCAAAAGTGGACTCACGGCCACTAGGTGGCGATCAATTTTTTTTTTTTTTTTTTTTAATGAATTAATCTCAATTTATATGCCGTCTCGTGGTAATAGTAAATCAAAAAAATCTAATAACCTAATTGTATTCCTGGAATGATTTTCGTGATTAATTGAATAGTCTTCACACCATCAAGATTAATGTTATTTTTAGTGTTGATAACGATGATTTATAGAAATTAGGTAAATTTCCCATGCCCTTTTAGAGGTAAGTTGTATTATAGCTAGTTTTTCAAAATGAAACAGAGTTTGAAATGAGTCCCCATTTCTCTAAGCTTTTGGATTTGTGAATAAAAATGCTTGTGTTTGCGCAAACAGGAAATCAATACAAAGCACCGGTTATTAGAGTTTTTTTTCTCTTCTTTTAAAAATATTTTTTCGGTTTATCGTGGTTTTTACTAACATTTTGTTTTTAACTCTTTTGTCTCTAGATGCCCGTTTAGCGATAATGTGCCATGTTGATGCGCCACTCATGAGTCACTATCTACTCCGCCATGGCTCAATCGTTACTCCAACACAAGCGATTTTTTTGCCGAGAGTGGGCTTTTGCCAAGATTTGCCACTGTCTAGAGAACAGGCCTACGTCGAAGACGTGCGGGGCCCTTATCGTCGGTGGACCTGGATGCGGGAAAACAGCCCTCTGCTGCGAGATGGTTTGGCCGACGGAAGGTCACGGAAGGCAACGAATGTTGAACAAGAAGATTTTGGCTTTTCATTTCTGTCAAGCGCACGATATGGACACATTGTCGGTGACGAGTTTCATTACGAAACTCATTCATCAACTCACCGCATCCGAGTTGATATCGGGTTATCAAGACAAGGTAATTTTTTTTTTTTTTTTAAATGGTTTTTATGTAAATGAGATTGCAGATTACTTTTGCATCTCTTTTTCGAACAAAAAATGGTATTAATAACCTGCGGATGTGGGCGTTAGTGCAGCATGACAGTTTTTTTTTTTTTTCGTGTATGATTTGTGCACCTGCTCATTTGAGTGAATTTTTTTCAGTGTAAGAACGAAAAATTATACCATTAAATTTTCAAATGGTGTTTGTGTAAAGATTTAAGAGAAGAAAAATGTAATTTTTCAATCTTTATGCAAAGATGCATTTTGAAAATTTATCAATTTTGGTAATTTTTTAAAGCTAATATTTTGGTCAGTGAAATGTTATGTTGGATAGACGATTTGATTATTTGGTCATGAATTAACCACCAAATAAAGCCATCTTACTAAGCAAATTGATCCCATTACAAATTTAATTGAGGACATACTTGCTAAAAATTTGACCAAAGAATGATCTCATTATACATAATGAGCAAAAACATGATTTGGACGTAGATGGTTTTCATATATCTTTCCAAACATAATGAAATTTTCATAAAAGAAGTGCAATAAATAAGCCTTGCACAAAATTTAAAAAATAAACATAAAAATATTCATTTGACAAGCACACTGCTCAGAAGTCTGATTAAATAGATCAGTGTTGGAAAGTTCTTGAAAAAGTTTTCTACAAATTTCTGGGTTTTGGAGAAACAAAATGCTGAAGCAGATAAGGCCATATGTTCTGAAAATTCCAAGAAATTCCAAGAAAACAGTTGTTTTAACTTTTAAGTGCAATTTGTTGTTGCAATACCAGAGTTGTTTTGACTGAAAACAAACTGCTACAGTTTAGTCCATAAGGTAGAAAAAGATATTGACAATGTCAAGTTGCAAGAATATTGAAGTCAACTGCAAATTTCACTTCCATATAAAGCCAACGGTTTGCAAAACGCTTACTACTTACAAACCCCCCAAGTCAGGTCTAATAAGGACACTACGACAATTAAACTTGACATGAACACAAATTAAACCTTAATGAAGGATTCTCGAATGCAGTTGCACAAGTTGATTCAAATGATAACTAAGCGTATTCAACATATTCAAAGCTTAGAAATTGCTTTATTCAAATGTTTGTCAAGGTCTATTTAGAAGAAACAATAAAATTTGTACCATTCATCACTAAAACCAGTAGTAGCCACCTTTGACATCATAAACCCGCAAGTCTATTCACACTTGGTGACGTCAAAGGTTGTAATTCACACTCAATAAAAGTTTAATTTTGTTTAATATTAAAGTTCAACTCTACTGTACCGAAAAGAACCATATATGGAACGAGCTTAGTTGCACGTCCATCTGACGCCTAGAAGGAAATACATTTTAAATTACGAATTAATCTCACCACAGGGATGAACAAGGTCTTGTAAATGGTGTAGCAATAAATGGAGAACCTAGGTCATCATATTGCATTGGGTAATTCTATAAATTCTACTCCAAAAGTTCCCTTTTTTTTTCATTTTTTATTTTGTAAGGATGTGGTTGTTTTCATGGTGGATTTTTTGATGGTATCAGTCTAGTATAGTAACAAAACATGTGGTCGAAAAGGGGAGAGGGGAATAACAAAGGGCAGGACTTGGTTCACAGAGGGGAGGTCAAGAATAAAAGACAAGTGTTACTAATTAAAACTGCAGATTCAAGATTTCATTGAAGAAGTGAAATCTAATGCTAGAAATGTGTAATCGATGCGGGTTAGATACAGCGTCAATCGTCGTTGACTCATTCTATTGTATATGTGTGTGTGTGGGAAACTTAGAGTCATTAAATTATCAGATTTCTTGCTATGTCACGTCTCAAATCCGTTTATTGACAAGTTGGGGTCGGGAATGGCGTTTGTGAAAAGAAAAATTTAGTAATTGGTAGGTATAATGTAAGTTTGAATTTGAATGGTGTGTGTTTTGTAACATTTATTTGGATTTGTAGTCAGTCAAATGTGGGTGTGTTTAGGTTTTTCTCACTTGGCTAACTATGGTTTGTGACATGAATTCTAAATACAGATTAATTTTTTGGAATTGTATATTAATGAGTGGAAGTCAAATGAAATTGCACTGATTTTAAGGGGTTGTGCTTTACAGGCATTTTTACACCTGTAAAGCAATAAAATAAGGCAAGTCTCAAAAATGCTGAACTGTGTTATTGATTTTAATACGTTAGATTCCTTATAAGGTTTGGCATGTAGTACTAATAAACTGAAGTGTAGGTGTGCTGTGGTTTAAGGTGTGCTGTCTTACTAGGAATTCAGTTTTCTATTATTTTTAATACAATACCTCATACTCTTGAATGTCCTTTAACGTTTTGCCCACACTATACTAATTAACATTTTCCCTGCAGAATGGGGCGATGTCGCTTTTAATGGCCGCAGTGTATAGTGGTGCGTCGGTACTACTGCCAGATGGAACCGAAAATGAATTCCATCCCGGTAGTACAGACGCGCCACCATTATTAGAACTGCCGAAGCGACATCGCCCCATTATTAGAACTGCGGTCATTATTAGAACTGCCGAAGCGACATCGCCCCATTATTAGAACTGCGGTCATTATTAGAACTGCCGAAGCGACTAGAACTGCGGCCATTATTAGAACTGCCGAAGCGACATCGCCCCATTGCTGAACAAGCAAGAGAGTTTCTAACTTGATGACGTAATAGTTAAAGAAAATTGTAAAATTTCTCATAAAAATTAATGAAATGAATGCAGTATTTATGATTTATCCATTGAAAACAATTTCAGTGTTTTTCCTTCTGGTAATTAATCAATTATTCATGTCCATACGCCCTGAACTCTACACAATTAGTAATCGATATAGTGACTTGCGATGACCGTGAATAAGTAATGATTTAACTTCAAATGTAAAAGAAAATATCACGCCTAGAAGAGTTATACTTGTTGCTTAGAAAGAAAGAAAAAAAAAAAAAACTTTTAAGTGAATTAGAGTTTTGCATTTAAAATGTATGGACAAAACGTGACGAGATTACTCAATCTCCCCGACAATTTTTGCACGTGAATATGATGATCGATTTCCGATTCCTTTTAATGTTGGAGGAAACTTAAAATTGTTTCTCAAATCGTTTTAAGACGGTGCGAATATATAAAAGCGTTGCACTTACTCCTGATAAAACCTCAATGGGACTCTCTTGATTGTTTGTCTGTCTAATGGGGATGGGGACTGTCTTTTTCAATACACTAGGGCTAAGAAGATGGGGCGGAAGTAGTAGGGAGTGTACCTGGTAAAAATTTTTATTTTTAGAATTTTCAATTATCAGAGAAAGTTTAAGATGTCATTGCCATCTATCGATGAAATTAATAAAGTTTTGTTGTCATTTTAATTATATTTGTGTAAGTCATTTTTCCTATAAATTTTCCATTTCCAAGCAGCAACGAAACTTTAATAGCTCCCCAATGTTTTTTTCGCCTTTAATTTATACAAGAGATAAAAATTAATCGATTTTCTCTTTGCAACTTCTTGACTGATTCCCACCGGAAACTTTGGGGCGAAAGGGAATTCCGCATTACGGGAAACGTTTAGCAAGATTAAATTTCAGTAGAAACAAGACTCACGTTCGTATTACTTGACAGGCCTGTTTAGTTTGATTACATATTTCGTTCTTATCTCTTGTCCAGCTTGTCAATTACAATGTGTTTCTCACTCACAAGTTTCTATTCCCGAATGTGTAGCTGTTTAGTAGGAACTGCTGTTTACCAATAATCTTTGATATATCTCTTTTAACTGAGATTTCTAAGTTGAGTTAAAAATTTGTAATTTTACAAGATGCGCAGAGAGAAGTGTTTGGTTTCGTAACATTTTTACATTTTTATTCATACCATCCAATGGCT
The DNA here is from genome assembly GCA_034686365.1 of Pachymerium ferrugineum. Taxonomy (NCBI): domain Eukaryota; kingdom Metazoa; phylum Arthropoda; class Chilopoda; order Geophilomorpha; family Geophilidae; genus Pachymerium; species Pachymerium ferrugineum. The sequence continues at coordinate 4,353 of JAQGAS010000233.1, read as the reverse complement.
GGTATAAAATAAATCCTAGCTTTTTCTTTGTGGTTACAGATTAAAGCAGAAGGCGGTTTCTTCAGTTTTCAGTTTTAAAGTTCACTTTTAATATAGCAACTGAGCTGTAGAACTGACATGTTTTCTGTGAAAGCTTATCAATACTACATCTCAAGTTAAGTTTTGTGTTGAATGGAAGTGAAATTAAAACATCAGAATTTTGTAGCTGACTTCACAAATTCCCAAACAATGGGCGATGTCGCTTCGATAGTTCTAATAATGGCCGCAGTTCTAACAATCGGGCGATGTCGCTTCGGCAGTTCTAATAATGAGGCGATGTCGCTTCGGCAGTTCTAATAATGGTGGCGCGTCTGTACTACCGGGATGGAATTCATTTTCGGTTCCATCTGGCAGTACCGACGCGCCACCATTGTTAGAACTGCGGCCATTATTAGAACTACATAGCTCCACTGTTTAATTTTTGTTCTAGCAAAAAGAAAATGAAAGTTTAATTTGACCAACATAAAATGAAGAATAATAATAAAACTTAATGCTGCCTACAACAAGCTTTAACAACTGTTTTCTTATAGTTATATGTATTCAATAACACTTATTAGAGTTACTAGTATGAAAAAACTACATTTGTGTACATATACATCCAAAGTCTTCTCTTCTAAATTCAAAGAAAAGAGAAAAAAAGTTATGATTATTTGTAATTTATTAGTTATAAATTCACTTCATATTTATTGCTTGAAAATTATCAATTCCCTTTGAAAATATTAAAACTTTTTCTACAAGTCAGAGAGAACCTTGTTAATTGCACAGTATTACCTAAACACAATGCATTTACTTGACAAACGTATTCTGTAAAGAGCCACACGACGGCTTTTCGTGAAAATAGCATTAACTTTGAGGTTTTGGTCTATTGAGAGACAGATAACACCAAATGACTTGAACTTCTAATAGCTTATAATTGATGGTAATTAAAACAAAATTGACCCTCTACATAATTAATAAATAATCACTACTTGTGTTGTCAGCAAATTAATTTCCATACTTTAATATGATTAACACAAAGCAGGAAAAACAATATTCCACTACATCACACACAAAAAAAATGAAAATTAGTTTTTAAGTGGCATGTCTTAATTTGAAATAAACATTTTATTATGACTAATCAAAATATTAACCCCAACTAGAAACGCTTCAACCTGAGAGTTAAGTGATTTTCAAATGATGCTTTAAGACGGAATTTATTTGTACGATTTTTTTTCGTACATGAATCAGTCTACTTAAAGCATTGAGAAAAGAAAGTGGCATGACTTGACACCTGTCAAACTTGACATGCATTATAATTAGACAATAACCTTACTACGTCTTGTAGTGGGGAGGATTAATGATCTTTCATTGAGCTCAACACTTGAATAAGTGCAGGTGGATTTCTTCAAGCCTGTTAGGCTGCAGAAATAGGTTTTTCCTGCGTACAACATGTAACATATAAATTTGACAGATAGAATCTCATATGTAGCTTACCAAAAAAAAAAAAAAAAATCTTTCATCCCCCCCCCAAAAAAAAAAATGATTTTCGAAAGTTGTAGATACCTGTCAAAGTGTTTTCAAAGTGAGGGAAGTAATTTAAAGTTTGATGTTACCGGTATTTTGCTTTAGTTTTTAATGAACGGAATTCTTTTAAGTTTAAATATAGATTGGTGTTTGTGTATGGAATTTTGCTGAGCAAGTTAGTAGGTGTTTAGCTTGAAGTTAAAAGTTGGATGTATGTGGGTAATGACAGCCTTGTGTAAATTAAATTTTGAGCATACATTAAGATGTGTAGTAAAGATAAATTTGATTTTGTGTCTAGCGTGGGTGAAGTTTGTGTTTGAGTGCAGTGTGCTGTACCTTATCATTCAATTTAATTTTTTTTTTAAATTTTTAATTCGTTAGGTCAAAAATTATAAATAGTTTTGTATTAACATGTTTGTCATTTGTTCGTGTAATCATATTGAAAAGGTTTAGTCGTATGATAATGTAAGAAATTTATAAATCTCTTAAAAAGAATGTGAAGTTGGCACAACAACTATCTAGTTTTTTAAAAACAAGCATTGAGCTAGATAGTACATCCAATGAGCAACAAAAATGATAACAAAAAAGGATAACAAAAAGGATAACAAAAAGGACGACGGTGCCTGCCGACGCCGATGCCGACCTCCCCGGCAGGACGGAGGCCGACTCTCGGCGAGGGGCGAACCCCGCATCGCCGGGAACACCTCGTCGTCCGATCTATATATAGGGAGAGGTCCTCCCACCAACTTCACATACGTTTAAAAAGATGGGGTTTAACTTCTTTTATTTTTTTTTTTCATCATCATATCGTTCACACATTGATCATCCAAAAATGATTTCATTTGATCACCCGAGAACATGATAGAATTAGGTTATAAAAATCATCAAAGTATGATCCGATGGTTTTTGATACTCACACTCAGTTTTCACTACTAATCATCAACCCAGTGTTTTATGGTTACAAAATGATTCAAAAATGACTTCAAAAAGTGATTGTTTGATCAGGAGATAATCAGAAAATGAACTTTTCTAATTAAAAAATGATCAAACTTTTTATGTTAGGATAAGATCATCTTTTGAGGATCATGTGTATGTTGGGAATTTAGTGGTCGCCAATATAGATCAGAAATGTTTCTGTAAAATCACGAGTCTCCTCGTGACGTGAAGGCATTAAATATCGATTCGAGTCAATAACGGTGTAGCGTGAGAAAATTATATCCGCCATTTTTTATACCGTATTCCACAATTCCGTGCGGAAATTTGTCAACGGATGAGCCGCGATTTCAACTCCTCTCATCGGGCTCCTTGAAAACATATTTTTCTCCCATTTTAGAAAAATTTCCGTTTGTTTTGAAACCAAAGTGTCAAATAATTACAAAAATATTAGACAATTTCATCCTCCCTTTTCCCTTTTCGTAATTTTAAGTAGCTCTAAAGACAAATTGGGAGTGTTTACAGCGAGTAGAGGGAAACAACTTGCTTTACATAGCCTCCATAAATAATGACGTGAAGACCGAGCAAACAAGAACTAAGATCAGTCTTAATTTAAATTCGTTTTCCTAACACACCGTAAAAGCATCTTTTTAAATAGTTGGCTTGTTTTGTAAACTTTTCCTCTTCTTGTTCCCCAGGTGAAAGATCCTGAGATACAAGCATCAATTTGCGGACCAGAGTGTGAACGTAATCCAGATGAAACATTCAAGAAGGCAGTTCTCTTTCCTCTTTTGGAAATTGAACCACCAAAACAGACCTTGTTTTGGCTGGTGGATTCCGTGGACGAATCGCATACTCAAAATGCCGGAGAGAAAGTTTCCGGTTGCGGGAGCAGAACCATAGCCGAATTACTTTCCAATCATCATCAATTATTACCTCCTTGGTTACTTCTGGTGTGTTCAGCTCGCAAGCAGAGTAAAAGCGTAACACGCTTGTTCACCGGCTTCCGGAAGATCAGTTTAGACGACCTTAGAAAGTCTCATGTTGTTAGAGATGTGCAGCAATATATCCTATGTCGGTTAGATCATGAGGAAAATTTGAGGCAACATCTGAGTCGAGAAACAGCCGAGATGTTAAACCAACTGCACATCAAAAGCAACGGATGTTTCCTGTATTTAGAGAAGGTACTCCCCATTTGTGCAATTTTTATTCATATTTTGAGTAAGTTATTAATTTTATAGATTTTTTTTTTTTTTACAGAAGGTTTGAAGAGTTTTGAATGTCAGGTTGTCACAGGGTTCAATTGTTATTTCCTTAAAACTAAAAAATGTATCTCAATCTGGAAATGTGGAAGTGATGAGAATTTAAAGGGACACTCAACCCTAGAGACAAGTTAGGTTTAAATAAAAGATTGCAATTCTCTAATTACGTATGCAATACTTACATTTCTTAATTTTGAACCGTTATTTAGTTTGAAAGGAAAACATTCCATCACGTGATCTAAACCAACCAATGGGATCAATTGTTGTGGTCGATCCCATTGGTTGGTTTAGATCACGTGATTGAATGTTTTCATTTTAAACTAAATAACGGTTCAAAATTAAGAAATAGCCTTTAGTATTTTGTTAAAAGGTTATTTCATTGGTTTCTTAATATCATGTGATTGAATTTTCATGTTTATAATTAAATATTTATAAAAATTTAACTTCCTAGAGGGTTGATTGTCCCTTTAAAGTATATGGGGTTGGTTGTTTCTTTTTTATAAATAATCATTATCTTCTGACAGTTTTCTTTTTTTTATATTTTGTTTGTTTAATGCTTATTGATTTTTAAGTCTAGTCTTCTACCCATGGATTAAACCTGAGATGTACTTATTTT
>JAQGAS010000232.1:0-71755 GCA_034686365.1 Pachymerium ferrugineum | reverse complement strand
TATTACAGGGAAGTTTCATTGGGAAAAGGCTAAAAATTTGTGTGGGTGAAGATGGTATCAAGATGTGTATTTTTGCTTAAATTGAATGATCTACATAGAAAATTGTAAGAGTTATTGGTGTTTGAAATTCAGGGACTTTGCTACACTTTTGATTTACACTTGCTCTACACTGTCTCCATCTAAAATTCAAATTCTCACTACAAGGAGCAATAATAAAAACTCGATGTTCTACTATAAAAAGAACTCCAATAAAATCTCTAATTTCTACTATTAAGGGGAGAACTTATTAAAACTAAAACACTTCTACAATAAAAAGAGTAATAAGTAAAACACAAGACTTCTAATACCAAAGAAATCTCTAATAAACGTCTGGTTGGGTAGCATTTTTTCAAATTTAGTACGATTATTTTCATTGGGAAAGAAAAATGGTGGGCAGAAGCTAAAAATTTGTGTGGCTAAAGTGGTTGGGAAGACGTGTATTCTGGTAGAAATTCAGATTGTTCCCACAACTCTTTCCCAATGAAAATTCTAGAAGAAATTTAGCACGGCCATTTTCATTGGTGGCGAGAAATTTAGCGCGATTATTTTCATTGGGAAAGAATGTTGGGAACATGCTAAAAATTTGTGTGGATAAATTGGTTGGGAAGACGTGTTCAATGAATTCTTTCTGTTGAGATACATCTGCAACATGCAAAATAAGGTAAAATTTTCAAAATTTGAAAAAAATCAAACTTAAAACAGAAAAAGTTTACATTTTTCTGTGATATCAGACTTAAGTCCTTGATGATACGGTTCAATGAATTCCTCTTGATGAGGTTCCCGCAAAATAAAGTTCATTTTATCAATCAAAAATTTGAAACTTATTGCAAGTTTCCTTCTTCTCGATCGCAGATGGGAAATTTAGTTTCTAGGAGAGGAAAATTTTAAACAAACATTATTCCTGTCGACGTACACTAAAAATAAGTAATATGGATAGTATTTGAAGTTTGCAAAATAACCATTTATTAATCGTTAAAATGTTACAATGGATGCATTTTTAATACACAAACTTTTTTTTTAAACCTGATAAGAGTAATATGAGTTCAAAACGGACAATACGAACTTAAGAGAGGAATGTTTTCATACCGTTGTCAATGCAACCTAAAACAAAATATTCAAAGATGGAATTTACCCAGGTACAAAGATGATGGCATGATAGTGACATGTTGATTAACCCGCAAGAAATAAACAAGTAAAAAGAAAAAAAATAGGCATTTTTTGAAAATATCATTGCCTCATAATGTGGTCATATATAAAGAATATTCTTATTTTTCCACATCAAGATGACTACAACTTTTACGTTGATTTTTACCTGAACACAAAGTAAGAAAAGTAAACATACTAAATAAGAAAGACATTACAATTACGTTATATACAAGACAAAAAAAAATTACTCTGGCCAAATCTGATATAAATGTTAATCATTTTTCTAACTAACTTTTTTTTCTTAAATGTATTGCTACATTAAGCATATGATAGGAACTATAAAAGTAAACCAACATTTACAAAAAGAATGTCGAGGTATTTGTATGTTATCTCCCATTAACAATCTTCATCCAATAACACATTTTGATTTTGCTCAAAAAGAAATCACCGCAACAAAAGATGTTATTCCCGCCAATTTGTTCTAACTCCACGTCACAGATTAAAAAAAAGAAAGCACTTGGCTATATCCATCAATAAAATCACAATTAACCTCCACCATAGATGTTACAATGGTTTAAAAATAACCAAATTCCTCGACGTTCATTTTGGAAAAATGGGTATATTAAAAATTTGCTGCCATTATGTTTTACATTCCTCAAATTACCATTTTACAGGTACATTTTTAAAAAAATAAAAAAAAATCAGCAATAAGAAAACATTAGCAGCATTAAGTCGATGGTAAATTGTTTTCAATTAAATAAAAACACATTAGTTATTAACCAACACACGATACATGGCATTTATCACAAAGGATGACAGAAAAGGTACAAAATAAACATTTCTAAGGGGGGTTCAGATTAAATAAATTGAGCCAATTGAGTTTCTTTTCAAAATTACTTTGAGGAAAATATCTAAAGTGCATTTATGATTCAATGTTGCATAGAACGGATATCAAAATTTTTCCTGCATTATGAGTTATTGCTGTGTATGGAGAAATCAACAAGTGTTTATCTGTCATCCATTGTATAAAGCTAATTAATAACGAATTGTTAACAGCAGCAAAATGGCACAACTCAACACATTCACGACACTTCTATGTTTTTTTTTTAAAAACATTAACAAGAAATTAAAACTAAGATGTTATAAAGCGTCCACTAAATGGAAGCATCTTTTCCTTTATACAAACACCATGATTAAGAAGTTTACACAAGATGAAAACTTTTATGCAATTTTCCATGTACAAAAATAACATTATAACGATTTTGTTTTTTATCTTAATATAGCATTCAAATTTACCTCAAAAGTATTATTCAGTATATAGGCTTGTAATTATGTAAGTAAAAAAGGAAAATTGTACATTTTTCAACACTACCTTTACAGTAATCCCAGAAAAAATGGACATCTCAATACCTGGCGTTGTAACTGCTATCAATTAAACCGGAAGTGCCTTATAATAAAATATTTCTTATTTGACAAATAAATCTTCAATGTAATATTTTATCCCAAACTACTGCTTAAGCACATATCACATTGAATTCACACCTTTCTTTAAGAAAATGATACCAACTAATAAAAAGAAAAAATGGAATGTTAAGAAAACTACACGAAATCAAAAAAAAAAAAAAATAAAAAAAAATCAAAATAAATTAATCTGCTTGGTATCATTTACAAGAACATTATTACTCGTGTTCAAACTAAACTAGAACTAAAACTAGGGTGATTGTGTAATGAAAATAAAAATATTACCCACATTTTTTAAAATTAAAAACTGGATTTCCTGTGAGGTATTGTAATAACAACTCAGTGATAAAATAACAAAGGTTTTTAAGTGTCAACACTTAATTTGTATATAAATAAGTGAAAAGAAGCAAAATATTCTACTTGTAAACTTGCAAATACATAGAAATATATTAAAAATAAGTTTAATAAAACAATGCAAAATTGAGCATTGAAATAAAAGAGGTAGATATTCTTTGAAGGGTGGGAATAATTTTTTTCCTCTTTGGTTGATAAACAAGAAACTGATCAATGTTTCACACCAGGCAATCTCTCATATAAATCAAAATAAATTACCCTTTGCTGCACGTTGCTTGGATTTATTACCCCTAATCAACCTGAAAAGGTTTGCTATACAAACAACTCATTACCTGATAATAAAAAGAAAACAACTTATTCCTGAAATGTTTCCCTGGGAGTTAAAAAATAAAAAATAAGAACATTTGAGGTATTAAAGGGGGTTAATAGGAAATCCATGTTTTTAATTTTAAAAATCTAAAAATAAAAAAATAAACTCACATGTGCCCTCTACTTTTTTATATATATACAAAATTCTAACTTCTAATTATTATTTTTTTTAAACTGGAGATTTGATTTTGATCACCAAAATCACAAAGGGCAACATCCACAACTCCCAGTGCAAATAATTCCATTTACAAATTGAAGTAAAGCAAAAATTTGCACTCAATTTTTAAGAGAAAAAAAATAGGAACTTTCAAACAAATGAACTAGAAAATATACACAACATAATATTCTCAATTGAACTCGACGATTTCATATAAAGAAAGAAACATTTTTAGCAGTGCTATTATGCCAAGATTGATTTTACGTATACATATTTTTGGGCAAGATTTGGTTACATGACGATGGAAATGAAGAGACTCGAAAAATGAAAGATGATGATATTACGACTACACAATTTTCTGTCTGACACCAAATATAAAGAAAATAAAATTCTTTTATGCTCTATGATGTCTTCATTTAGTTGTTATTATTGTGCACCTTGTTGCGACGACGTCTTTTTATCTTCTTTTGGCACTAGTTTCGTTTTTTGTATACAACTTCGCAAGCAACATTTAAAATTTATCACCGACAGTCAGCAAATGAAGCACTTTTTTTGAGTTTCCTTTTTTTTTTTGGTGAAATGACTGACTATGATTTGCAGGTACAGCATGTAGATGCATATGGTTATCTTCTCTTTTTTTTTTTTTCCAGAAATATTTTTTGTTGGCCGTAATTAGAATTTTTGCCATTTTAGAGAAAACAATTTTTGGTAGACAGGATGGAGAGACTTGAAGAGAGTCAGAAAATACGTTTTCTGTTTTTTTAAATAATTTAAAAAAACATTGCTTTGTACTTTTAGATTTGTATGTTTAAGAAAACGTAACAAGGAGAGCCCGCACTATAACACCAGATTGGTTCGTCACTTACAAATGAATAAAAACAAGTCGCGAGAATTTTGTCCGATCTCTACACAACATATTTTTGTGGATGGAATAAAATATTTTTTTTTAAATACAAACAACCAATCACAACACACTTTTGGGCTCGAGAGAAAGGGAGGAAATAAAGAGATAAATGAAACTGTCGAAGACCAATCAAAAATAAAATGACGAAAAAATACCTGAGAATACAAAGAAAATCGGTCATTTTTCACAAAACCGATTTCTTTTCAAAATAAGTCCATTGAATAAAACAAATTTAAAACATTTTTCCTGCCACTTGGAATGACAAATTAAAACTGGGAAAATTCAGGTGAGCAACCTCTTCTCATTCACCACCACCCACAGCAAATGAATTGTTTCTATGATATTTTCTTCTTGATGCTTGTGGAGAAGCGAATTTTCTTTCAAAAATAATACAGCTGCAACATGGCACTTTAAAAAATAAAAAGTTCGAATTTCAGCTGTCATTTGAGTTCTCAAACAAAAATATATCACTTGATATGCTTTGCAAACTGTCTCTTTATGTGCCATTGATGAAAATAGATGAAATTAAAAAAATTTCGCATCTCTAATCAAAATGGGTGATGGTGGAAGTCTTATGTTTTAAGTCGTCATTGGCACCTGAGAACTGGGTGTTGAACTACCACTGTGTGCTGATAAGTCATAACCCGAATGATGTGCTGCAGTTGTACGTGTTCGTCCATTCCTAACTGGATCTGGTAAAAATAATGAACGTTTTGTAAATTCACATTTTTCAATCATCCATGCATTCCTGAGAGTTGACAAGAATTGAAAACTTGGCATGCTTGGGGTTCCTAGTTATGTTTTACTTGTAGCTTCTAACTGTTTCAACATTCAGAATAAAAGTAATAAACTCCCATTACTAATTTTTACATTAGTACAGATCAGCGACGACATGTTTTCAAAATTAGAAATGTGTTGAAGTCATTCTTGAAGTTACTGCCAATTTTGTCGTCAATAATTGCTCGAAAACCAAACAAAAAACTGAAATGGCTCTATTGCCAATAAGAAAGTTGATTGCATTTGCGCCTACTAGTCTAATACTAATCAATGTACTAGGGTTAAAATATCTTCTTACGAAAATTGAACAAGATCTCAGTTAGTTTGCTGTTTTAAGTGTTTGGTTCCGTTTTCAATGAGTTGGATTCAGAATGGAAAGCAAGTTTCCATTCTTATTACGTATTTGCTGCAGTTTCTAGTGATGAAAGGCCTGAAAGCCTTCCATCACCAGATAAACAAATAGAGCAGCAAAGTTTATCCCAGTGATGAAATCTTATGTCTGAAATCGCTATCGAAACTTCAGTTGTAGGTTATCTCGAAAGGTTATTTTAATGTACCCTTCAGCTATATATAGCTGTGTAGTACGAGAGACCTTATTATAAACCTACACAAATCTAAGTTCCCCATCTAAGTTTCAACCTCCATCGTTTGTTATTATTGGCAATGCTAAAAAGCAATGTCAAAGTAGAATTGTAGGAGAAGCGGTTAAGCACCTTTCATAGCGATGAACATTATAATGTAAGAGAATTGTACGACGTTAAAGGTGCCTTTACAGATTCAAGCGCCTTAATAGTATTTGGTAAATTGTAATAGATAATTTCTTGTACATATTAAAGTAAGTCTACATAAAGAGACTTCCTCATGTAAAGAAAACTGCAATAAGTATTACAGCAAATCTTTGACTATAATCAATTTGGTACACATCCAAACATTGCACATTTTAGACTAAATTTTAAGAATAATAAAATTCTAACCTGGTCGGCAAAGCATGACTCACCTGTTCGTCTATGGATGATAAGCAGAATTGCAGCGAGGACGAGACCGAGGACAAAGCTTGCTAAAGCTATCATCACAACGGTTACAGTGGATAATCCTATAAGAATGACCTGAGGTTCCTGGATGACAATCTTCTCATCAATTCTATCTATTGAAGACGATACACTTTGGGATTCTGTTTTCTTCTCACGTGCCAAGAAAGGAGCCAGAGATGAAAGAAGAGCTAACATAACAACATGAAAATCAATAAGAAATCAGTGACATAAAAAATCAATAGTAAATCAATACTGTGAAATGGAATAACTCTTGAATTAAATGTGATAAAAAGGAAATACCTGTCTGGAAAGATTTGTCAACATTCGGCTTAGGAATCACGTGAATGGGTCCTCTTGTGAGAATTTCGTGATGGGTTCCAACAGTTTGATCCAAGAAAGTTACAAAACCTTTTCTTAGGCAGTAGTCTTCCACATCGATACACTACAAAAAAAAAAGAATAGACCATGTAATACTCCTAAAGCCTCACTAACTTCTATATTTTAATAAATTTTGCATTTTTTTCTTTCACATTACACATTCTAAGTTATGTGGGGCTGAAATCCCACAGTTACTACATGTTTCTGTACAAGTTAGTAAAGAAAGCTCTAAGAATTCTCTTAAAAGGAAGAGACTTCTATAACCTGTTTCCTGTTCCTGCTGTGCAAATAATCTCTCAGCAAGAGACATAAATCCCATGGGTACGAACGTATATTACAGCCCAAGTTCGGAACAAGTTCTCTTGTAGTTTTATGGCTCGTGTCAAAGTAAAAGTAAATACACGCTGAGTTATAAAGTTATAACGACCATTACGTAGAGGGACCTTTCGTTAATAGAGAATTTTCACTATCCACTAGTGAAAATATCACCTCAACGATCATTAGTTTTAAGTTTTGTGGTTTTCACGTTTGGACTTTGTATTGGATACGGGTTTCTCTCTTTCACTGCAAAACAACTCAAGTTTTATTTATTTGGATAAGACATCCCATAAAGAATGCTCGTGTAATAAAACTCTTAGTTTTATGAGGGCACGTATAGTCGAGGTGAAATAATTACCTTTACTTTGAGACACGTTTGCTTTTTCCATTTAGTTTTTATCAAGTAAAAAGTGAGTGATGAAAAAATGCAAATTCATTAATTCAAGTGACAAGTTCATTGGTCATTGCAACAAAAAAATACATTACCTGTTTAACATTGCCAGTTGAATGCTGTGGATTGACGGAGCACACGCCCAATAAACAATGCAAATAAATAGGATCCAACTTCAAATTGACTTGAAAACTAAACCGATTCCATTGACGCATGGTGGGTACAGTGGGGCCACTTGTTCCTTCAGTTTGTCTAAGTCCCAATTGTGGTTGTCCAGCGGGCCTCAATTGAACACTCAGATCGGTTGGGCACATTTGCCTGATGAGAGGTACGCGACGTGGATCAGAGTTGTTTGGTGAGTTGGACAACCAACATTCTTCAGTTACGACACGCAAATTGGGCCCGGCATCAATTCTACTTTCAACGTGCAATCTGTCGTATTCCAAGACGCTGCCTGGGTAATCGGTTGGTTTGAAAGCGTTACGATAATCAGCATCTCTATACAGATCCAACCCGTAAATTTGCCAATGTGGACTAGTGACATTGAATTGTTCGTTTATTTCATCTTCATCATTAACTGGCATTCCAGATGTCAGATATTCGCAGTGAAATTCCAGTGTTCTAGGTTTCAAATAGTTTTGCGAATCTTTCTCTGGGTCTTCCTGGTCTTCAGTTTCTTCTTTCTTCTTCCACGTATCTTGATCGACTCCAGACCCGTTCTCCAAATTGTGGTCTTCGTCATCGACTAATAAATCCGACTCCTTGAACAAGGTCATAGAAGGAGTGCCTGAACTGATTTTCTTAGAGTAAAAGTGGAAATTAACCTAATCGATAAAAAAAAAAATTTTTTCATTAAAAATTTATCTAAATTGATTAAACCACAACAGAATAATATTGTGCAATATTTTTCTTTGCAAATCTTACCGCATTTTTATATATCACTCGCTCATCCTTATGCCTAGTCTCAGTTCCACAGCCTTTAAAGTAAGTGCTCAACACTAAATGAGTGTCATTGGCAAGCACACGACAGGCTGGACTATTTAGACTCATGTCATTCCCATGGATGCCAAGACGTTCGAGTGTAAGTCGAGGAAAAGAGACGCGAATGAACTGGGGTAAACAGTCAACTTGCATAGCGTCCATTAATAGAAGATGTGGCATTCGAATCAAATCTTGAAAAAAAAAATAAGTTTTAGTAAATTTATCAAGAAAAAATGTAAATTCTTTTCAATCAAATGCAAATCATCTTTTCTGTTACTGAATTCCACTTGAAAAGCAACAATTTATTTGCATTTGAAATTCATTTTCTTAAAATACCTCCACGATTGATACTTCCATGAGACTTCATCAGCACCTGGACTCCTGTTGCTTTAGACGTGCGGATGGAACCAAGCTGAGCCTTAAGAAAATCCTTGGAACTCGGCACACTCGGAGCCGTGGTCAACGGACCAGCGGGAGGCCATAAGATTTGCCGGGGCAGTTTCGGTTCTGCAGGAGTGCTGTTGACAGTCATAACTAAAAGTATAAAGAGATTTTTATTTTTTAGACTTTCTATTAAAAAAAGTAACAAAAATTTTTTTCTTTATCTCACCATCTTCACTCAATAGAATTTGAAACTTATTCGCCTTTTTCACTTTTAAAAACGAGCGCAGGGGTCCGTATTTGTTATCAGCGTAGAAAAGTAAATCTTCTGGAGTATCGGGAAGCTCTTCTGTTTTCACGTGGATTAAATGAGATGGAACAACGTAGTGTCTTTCAACTGGGTCCTCCGTCTATAATTAAAGAGTTATAAAAGCGAGTTAAATCCGTGTGAAGTGTTGAAAATTAATTTAAATAGGAAAACATTTTGTAAACATTTTAATTATGTTCTCTGTTAATTAAATAAACTGCACTATATTTACTTACCACAATTTTAAGAACTCCGTGCACATTATCCGAACGAATCACCCAAACGACTGGTTGACGGGCTTTCAAGAACAACACGAGATTCTTCTCCAATGGTTTTATGCTCTTTGAGAGCACTTCTAAATTCACTGTGGTCTTATGCCCTTCATTGTTTGTTGAAGTAGTCGTTGAACTGGAGTCTTCTTCAACATCGGGAGCCACGTTATGAACGTAGATTACGTGAACCTCACTAAAAAAAAAATTAAATTTCATTAATTTTAATATTCATTTCAACACAAATTAGAATAGTAAGTTATCAACTTCTACCAAGTTAATTTCTAAGTATAAAAACTTTTAGGGTTTTAAGCCTAAAATTTAAGTTTCCCTTTTTAATAATGCTCAAGTCGTATGCGAAACTCATCAATTGAGACTTACAAAAATTCTTGCTTTCCAATTGTTGGATATCGGTACCCACTTATAACCGAAAATAGCTTTCCCAGAAGCCTTCGCTTTTGCGCAAGTGCATTATAACGTTACTACCCTCGGAGAGGATTTGTTAATTACAAAAATAAGTTATCAAAAATTATTTTTGGCGTCTTATTTATAAACCACAAACTTAAAAAAATTACTAGACAGAAATATTTAACAAAACGAGTTTCGAAATTTTCAGTAAAAAGTGAAACGAAACCTGAATACGAATATTAATTAATATTAATATTATAAATTTCTTTGAATAAAAAAATGAACTCCAGTTCCATTGCAATTAATTAAAAGCAAGTAATCTTTTTACTTTTCAGAGCTCAAAAAGACCAAACCTCAATTAATTAATTAATTAACTTGTTTACAGGAAAAACTAAAAGACGAAATAAAAAAAAAAAACCAAAAACAAAGCGCAACGAAAAAAATCCGAACCACAAGTTTAAAAACCGAAGTTAGATGGCGTTCCTTTAGAAAAACAAAGGGGAAATGTAAGCAAAAGAAAAACTTGAAAATAGAAATTTTTATTTAAAAACAAAAAGCATTTATGTCGTCATGCAAGCATTTAGATTTACAGCCAATTATATTTTTTTTCTTCTACGAGAAGAAACAAATTGAACGCATGGGATTGTGGCAGCAGCTGTGCTCGTCCTGTCTCCAATCAAGGAAGAAAATCCAGATCTATCTGCGTTAGAAACCCGGGAGAAAGGCAGAGTAGAGTAGGAAAGAGAAAATGCTTTCCTGGGACTGTAAACATTGTGGCCATTAAAACACTCCATTCGCATGCTACGAATGTACTGCCTGGGAAATCAATAAATTAAATACACTTTGTGCCCACTAAACAGCACTAGGGGGAGCCCTTTGCTCCCTATTTGAATCTCGCAGCAAAGACTTTTCCAAAAAATAAATAAATAAATAAATAAATGCGTCAAAAACTGACAAACATTTTATTTTACTTATTTTACTTATTAACTGAAACTTCATCAAAAATGTTATTAATTTTTGTCAAAACCGAATTAACTTAAAAATCAAAACTGTATCAAAATGTTTACTAAGGATTTGATATCCAAAGCAGAAAGAAGTGCTCCGCAGGGAAGTGCATGAGTGAGCATTGAAGGGGCAGCAAAAAAAAAAAAAGGCACATAAAACATTGATGAGTACTTTGCATGGGTACACACTCTTAAATGATCACGAAGAAACACGATGTCGTCGGTTTTATCGATAAAAAATCCCCTGCTGTTTAATATAAAAACACAAGACCGAACAGCAACAAAATTGCCGATTTAATCTTTACCGATCTGCGACTTTTTTTTTATAAAAATTTCCTTCTGTTTTTATAAATTTAAAATTTAAAGATATGGAAATCGAAATCATTTTTTCTCCAAAAAAAAAAAGTCACTTCATTAGTTGATTTTCTGTTAAACAAAATTTAGACGAATCATAGTCTTGACAGATGAACAGAGAGAAGAGAAAGAAATTAATTTCCCCATACCTCAAGGTCTAATTTCCAATGTCAAAAAATAAAAAAAATAAAAAAAAAAAAAAATTAATTCACTTTTTTTTTTTTTTTATAAATTCATATTTCGACAGACACTTATTCCCGCGGTTTCGTTCCATAAATTATCCATTTGTGTTCGGGCACAATTTCATTTCCACCCCGAATCTACAACATTTATTTAATAAAAACAGGACCCACCATCACTTTAATACGACATTTCATTCATCACTGCATGCGACACCAAACGGAACGTGAGAAAATGCTACAAATTTAATTAATCATCACCACCAATCTTGCACTACTGCCTACGGAAACAGACTTAAGCTCAAACCATTATTTTTTTTTTCCTCCCCCACTATAGGAAGAGAATAATAAGCAACGTAAATGGAAAGTAAATGAAATTTTGGATGAATTGTCAGCTGATTTATAGTAACACTAAGCATAAGTTACAAATTCTTAACTTCTGCAGATTTTGTTTTGTCAAAATTAATTTCTTAAAAATTGCCAAGGAACTATTTATCTTATTAGTTTGTAGCTTAACTGAAAATTCCAATTAAACCACAATGAGTCTAACGTAAATTATAATAAATTATTCAGCTGCTATACCTCAACTGTTTCGTAAAGCTGCAATTTAAGAATTACCTGTCAATAATAGTCAGCAGTAATCTTAAAGAAGTCTTGCAAGACTTGCGGAATCTTATAAGACAGACTAAACATGAAAATCTACAAAAAATTGCAGAGAAACTTAAAAATTACTTAAGAAAAACCTTAAGATCTCACCAAAAAAAAATGTTTATGGAATTTAAGAAATAGTTCAAGCAAGTGAATTTCTCAAATGAAAATCCCGGACCGTTTACTAACGTACTCAAAACAACTCCTGTAATTCCATCTATTGATTGAAAGTCCAAATATCAACAAATTAAAAATAAACAATGTCGAAAATTCGGTACTCGTCTATCAAGTCGAGCAGAATAATCCCAAAACAAATGATTTATAACCTAAGTAAATAATTCAAGCTATATTAAACAATCTCCAAATGATTGACCCGAATCTCCTTGACTAATTTAATCATTAACTACAAAAAAATTACACTCTTATCTCATCTTTAAAAAGAGAAATTCCGCCGCTTATTACACAAACAAAAGACACTGACAGATTTATTTACGATCTATTAAGTCAAATCAACTGCGAATTATCGTCAGTCATGACACACAGAAAGAAGGGAGAAAAAATCTTGCTTTTTTGCTTGCCATTGCAGTTGTATTTTTTATTATTTATTCCAAGAGGGTTCAATGGTCACTGTGTTGAGGGCAAAAAAAAAAAAAAAAAGGGACATTCGATCCAACTTGGGTTCTCAATCTCCCGTAAATAAATCCCTTTGGGAGAGAGGAACCCGTGTTCAGAAATGGGTGACAATGAACATCATCATCACGATGTTGTAAATGTGTCTTTTTCTTTAGCTCTATGGGAATGCAAACGTGTGAAAACATTTGGCAAATCTCCATCATACATTTAAGATCAAAAATAACAGCCGAATGGGCAAATTTCCTTGTTAATTTTTTCCTCTATTGCTGAAAGAGGAGAAACAAAAAATTAAATAAAGGGAAACTGACTTAAAAATTGTCGATAGTCAACTGGTTTTTAAAGAGAATTTAGTAAACTGTATCGTACTAGTAGTGCACAGAAATATGTCAGCCCATATAAGAAACTCATTAAATGCAGCAGCACATTGTCTGCACATAATTTCCTTCACGTGCACTAGCTATAAATTTATTGAAGCACAAAGATTTTCTTTTATACTCTCAAATGAGAAAAAGAAAATTTCACCTCCCAAAACAACTTGAAAATTTATTCGAATGAACGAAAGAGGGCTTAACTTAATTTTAATTGGTAAAGATTTTTTTTCTCTCTGCACTTCGATTAATATTAAATTTTGTCTTAAGAGTTTTCCACATTTTCATTTAATTAAGGGAAAGAAATTGTCTAATTATTAGCAGAAATTACTCTAGTTGTTAATTCTCCAAACAATTTCCAATATTTAAAGCATCAAAGATTAATTTCTCAAATTGTAAAGTTTCAAAAAAAAATTTTTAAGTGGAATTTAATTTTATGGCAAGCAAAATTCAAACGAAGATTTAAGTTTATTTCCTTTTCTGGCAAACACTATGAAAGACTGGCTCAGCAACCGGAAATTTGCAACATTTGCAACTCGTCAAAGTGTTCTACTCAAGACAATGGGTTACAAAATATTCGCCTCTTGAATAAGGAATAGCCCGGATTTGCAACTCCATCTACCAAGTTCTGTGGGTATTTTACTAAGTCACCTTCAGTGATAACAAAAGGCCAGTGAACCAAAACATACGCACTCAATTCAAAGTCCGCAGGCCTATAATGTCGTAAATCAAAGCGGCCTAGCCAACACACCATTTTGAATCGGTGCCAGAAAACTGGCTTGTCCAAATTTTCATGGAATTATCGGACGTTTTACGTTTTCCAATACACACAAAACACAAATCAGCAGAAAACTCGTTCCCTCCGTCAAAACATGAGTTTTCCCAACTGCATTATTATTCTTTTGCTTTCAACTTATTTTAATGTTTTTTTCCTTTTTTTCCCCTTTTACTTAACATAAAAAAATGGGTGACAAAGAAGATATTTACTTCGTAGTGAAGTGCTAAAAAATTAAAAGTAAGAAAGAATTGTGAAGAACAGCAACAAGAAGTGGTGAAAAACATTTTCTTTTTATGTGCTATGATTATTATTCCGATAAAATAATAAAAAAATAACTTACGGGCGTTGCACAGAACGGTTGATGTCAACCACACATCCTTCCTGTTGATCAGTAGCAACTGGTTCTGCCAAAACTGCATCTACGTTAGGGGAAATGGCTCTTCTATCCGTGTTACACTCGCGAGGAGCATTATCAGCTGTAAAATGGAGAAAATGTCAGTAAAAAGTTTTAGGATGTTTGACGGTAAAGGAAGTAAAAACGATTTCCAAAATAACTATTTTTTAACGTAATGAATAATAAAAAAAAAAAAATGTAATGTAATAACGGGAGAGTGTTAAAGTGGTCGTATTTTTTTTTATTTCACCTTCCCTTTTAAGAGATGTAATAGAATTTTCTTTCGATTGAGTGAAAACATAATGGCAATAGCTAAATACCAAGATATCTATATAAAACACACAAAGTATTGGATAGTAGGGTATTAAATTTGGAACGGTTAGGCCTAATCACACCCAATCTAACCTAACCAAACCAAAATTATTCTTGTACCCAATGGGACGATGTCGCTTCGGCAGTTCTAATAATGGTGGCGCGTGGTACTGCCAGATGGAACCGGAAATGAATTCCATTCCAACCGGTAGTACCGACGCGCCATCATTATTAGAACTGCGGCCATAATTAAAACTGCCGAAGCGACATTGCCCCATTGGGAACCTCTACCCAATAGTGTAAAGACATTAAGAAAAGTTTCAGGTTGCAGCATGCAACAATCGGCCAATGAATAACTAACCTATGTATTATTATTATTATTATTATTAAGTTACGAATCAGCTATGTACACTAAGCGGTATATATTGTAATATCTCCATTACTCCATTAACCAAAAGACTCTTAACTTAATCGAGACTCTACGGACGTAAGGTTATTTCTAGGTTAAAATAGTGTTAGCTGAAGTTATGTAGAGAGGTTGTAGATCAACAACATTTTAACATTGCATTTTATTAGGGTTGGTGCATACATTACGTTACGTTAGCCATATGAGTTAACAATACTGCTAGTTGTCTCAGATAATACATTGTTGAATGGGATGACGTTGCTTCGGTGGTTCTAATAATGGCCGCAGTATTCTAATAATGGTGGCGCATCCGGTACTGCCAGATGGAACCGGAAATGAATTCCAACCGACGCGCCACAATTGTTAGAACTGCGGCCATTATTAGAACTGCCGAAGCGACATCGCCCCAATAGCGTATATTGTTGGTGGAGTAGTTTCTAAATTTAATTATGCATTAATGTTAAGTTGCTGGTACAAGCCAAGGAGAATTTGTAGCAAGAGTGCGGTAAAGCTCAGTTTGTTTTACAACGTTAGCAGAAGTGAATCACTTAACTGCAACTGCTCCAAAACCTTTCTACTCTACTACTGCTGAACTTTAAACGAAATGTTTTCTGCTAAAGTTCCTTATAAAATTCTAACGGTTTCGAAAAGCCATTTATAATTGAATAACGATATGAATAAAACTGCCACAAGAGCTCTTCATTATCATTCATTCACTGAAATTTGTAGCTTGCGGTTTCCCATTTTAATATTTACAATCAAAAA
Source organism: Pachymerium ferrugineum (assembly GCA_034686365.1). Lineage (NCBI taxonomy): Eukaryota > Metazoa > Arthropoda > Chilopoda > Geophilomorpha > Geophilidae > Pachymerium > Pachymerium ferrugineum. The sequence goes on along the minus strand of JAQGAS010000232.1, from coordinate 56,243 downwards.
CTGTCAACAAAAACCACATTCGAAACTTGAAAAAAAAGCAAATAAAACTTTCATTGTCACGAATCTTTTCTTCTACCAACTCTCATTTCCATTCTGACATTCACGAGTTCCTTCCCACCCTTTTCACGACTATCCACACGAAAACTTCCATCATACTCTAATTAAACAATCAAAAAAAAAACTTTTTGATTTCTCATTTTACAATACGACATTTATTCTTATCTTTTCTTTCAAAAAAAAAAGTGAAACCACAAAGAAAAATAAAAACCCTCTAATTTTAATGAGATGTTTGAATGCAGCATCTACCAGGAAGTGGTTTTCCCCTTCTGACCTTTTTTATTTCCCATCATGCCCTGAATTTTTTTCGCCTTTGCTCATGTTTGTTTGCACTTGTCCGCATGTAATTGTATCCTACTCGGCAATTTTTTTTCCCCCTTCAGCTAATCACACAAGTGCGATTTCACTTGGCATGTGAAATTGGCTCAGTGGCGTGCCACGTTTGAGGAATCTGCCTTACATTACACAGACAAAGAAATGGTAGCGGGCCATTCGTTCTTAAAGACAAGTTAAATGTACAGCTGTTCATTAAGATAAATTAGTCATCCATCACTGGCTCTCTACTTGCAACCAATTGCTCCCTCAGGTCCGCCAAAGTCGGCGCATGCGTGCTTTTATTCCTTCTTATTTTCGTATCGGGTTTTCCCTTTTCCCAAATTGCAACTTTTTAATTATACACATTTTAAGTTTTGAAATATTAATATTAAAAGTGCCCATGAGATGAGAGCTTTTCCTTTACGTTGCGATAGGAGTTGACTAGACTCAACTTAATTAGGCGTGCGATTTATTTATCCAGTCGTAGTCATGAATCAAAGGTCACACGTGGACGCTAATGATTTGCTTTAAACACGCAAGCGACAAGTGCAAATTACAAGATCCTGTGAATGGAAAATTTTGATTTACTTTGCGACGAGTCTCGAGTGGATGGAGGTTGAGAGAGTTTTGTTGTAAATTTGTCATGTGTGTTTGTGAGAAGCATTCTCTAGGGGATATAAACACGTTTCTTCCTACTGCGCAGTTTTGACATATCCGAAAAAAATCCGCAATAATTCTGATACCGCAAAAATTAAAATAAAAGAGGCCAAAATACAGCAAAACATTTGCTACGTTGTGGCAAGATCACAAATTCTTGGTATGCCCGCAGTTGTTTATTTTGTTCGAGCATATGCCAAAGCTTGTTAAACTGTGCAACAAACTGCTTTATGCACTAATTAGGTTTACATATATAATTTTAAAATTTCTGTTTGAAGTGATAAAAATTGTAAGGTATATAAAGTTAAGCCCATAAGTCCTAGCTTTGAATCAATTTCGAATCTTATACGCTTTTACAATTTCTAGTTCTTCAATTTTGAAAAATTTTGCTTCAAAGCTTTGTAAAAATTCCTTCTTACTTTCAAGTTTCCAAATGGCCAAAAGATGTATTTAAGTAATTTAACATTTAAAATTAAAAACCCATTTTTATGCAGTTTAAAAATTAAAAACAAAATCCAATAAACCTTGCGAACTTCCTACATCTTAAACTACAAGACCAAAACTAAGTCGACAATATCCTTTACCCTCGTCCATTTCATGATCTTGTAAAACAAAAAATAAAAGACTAAAAAATCCCAATGGAATGACCAAAGAGTTTTGTAATTCGTTTTATCCCCTTCGGGCTATTGAAAGTCTACAGCTTAGAAGAAACCAATTTAACTTTTTTTTTCTGTAGTAATTCCAACACATATATGCGAGTTCTTTAATTTCCATCATTTCCTTTTCTAACAAGGCTGCTTGTTTTTCAAAAAAAAAAAAAAAAGTCGCATGTGGAATTTATTAATTTATAAATTTACTTCCACGCCAGAATTGCAATAGAGGGTGGGAAAGAAAAAAAAATACAAATTTGCGTCTGTCTCGTGATGCAAAAAATGCAGAGTAAATAATAAAATGATGGAATTTTTTATTACTTGTATTTTATCAACGAGGGAAATGATTAAATTTCACCGAGAATTAAACAAGAGACGCTTTAAAACACGTAAAAAATTTACAAGTTAATTTCAAAGTTGCAATCAAAATGAGGTATAATAAAAGTTTTACTTACGGACTCCAACTTTGAGAAGAACGCGATTTGATTCACTCATTTCGGCATAGGATGTTAAGGCTTTAAAACGTCGATGCACCCATTTGAGAACTCTACTGATGGCCACTTCGGTTCGTCTCATAAACACGATTTGCAAATTTTTGTTCTCGATTATTTGAGATCCTCTCGTTGCCTACAAAAATTGAGAAAAATAATCAGATTTTAAAAAAAAGACAGTGGTTAGGGTTATGATTTAAGGTCATGATTAGCGAGCGTTTTGTCTTCGTATTTTCATCATTTATCGCAACCAAATACTTACTGAAGGGTTGTTCACTGACTGATAGTGACTTTCAGTTAAAATTTTGTCTTGTGAAGCAAGTGATGTTCTTTTATTTACCTTATAAAATCGGTAGTTAAACCCTAATAAGATTACCGATCCTCAAAATGGCTAACACGCGTGTTTGCTTGCTTGCGCATGCGCCCGGCTCTAAGAATCATGGGAAAGTTAACAAAAGACTTACATCATCACGTTTTAGTGCTTCCGACTACTGATAATTATTATTAGCTTCGTCTTTCAACTTTGTTAACAGTTTTCGTGCGCAAACTTGACAATTTTTCTGTTATTTTTATTAGTATTGTGTACAAAATATAATCAAAGATTTATTGAATAGGAAAAGTAGGGCAAATGTTTCAATCACCAACAATTTGTGCCATTTTCCACGAAATCTACGTTTCGATCCATATAGGAACCAATTTATCATTATCTTAAACTCTTTTTCCCTTTTACTCAATATCATTATTGGCTTTTAATGCTAAATTTAGCCCTATTGAAAATAAATGAAAAACGTTTGGCACAGGGACAAAGCTCAACTTTGAATCAACCCCAATCTCAATTTCCCCAACGCCAAACAGAGAAATCTCTATTCAAACTATAAAAATACCAAACATTTCAATCATTCCATCCAACAAAATCCATTGACTTATTCTTCCGCATCAAATTTCACAAATCACAAATTGATTTCATGGACTATTTTGTGCTTAACCAAACATACCCTAATAAAACATTCCACAAACTATCCTTTAACTATTCATTAATTTGTCTTTATACACCCAATTTTTTTCATACACTCACTCTTCTCAGGGTTTCCGCCATTAACTTTATATAAAAGAAAAGTTAGTTTTCTGACTATGTTTCCTTTTAATTGTGAAAAATGCGACATTTGGACCAATTCCAACACCTCCCATATTTAACTTGATTTCTCAATTGGCATTAGTCCAATACACAACGTTCTGAAAGTCAACAACTGAAACTAGCCTCGTGTTCCACAATATCCTTAAAAAAAAGAAAAGAAAAAGGCCTAACTTTTTCCTTTTTCTCCCTCTTTTCTTTAATTTCACTCACGATCTGCTCAGCACAGCAGCCACTCAGTCATAAGAAGAAAATTATAACAAAAGCCAAAAGACTTTTTCCTTTCTTCAATCAAAAAAAAAAAAGTTGAAGAGAGAAAAAAGATTTGCAGTTGTGATTGGTGACTTGATTTGGTGATGAGTTATCTAGTCCAATATTAAGTGGTAACATTGAATATTATTAGAATGAGATAAGTTTTTTTCTTCTTCTAGAACTAGGAAGTTAATTAAGGTTGGGTGAAAAGTTGTAGGAAGAGGTTTAATAAATATCAGAGTTTTTATGAGTTTTTAAGTCATGTGTGACAAGACGTTTGTAGTTCTGAAATTGGAAGGTTTTAATGGCTCCCAAAGTGGATTAAGTGTAAGTCTTTTGTTTCTTGTGATATGTTAAGAGTTTCTTTGCTTCAGTGTGTTGTTCTTGATTTGTTTTTATTTCTGCTGACTTAGTTGTAGTCTCTTTGGAACAACAAAAGAAGCCAGAGGAGTTTCACAAGTAATTTAATAAATGTGCGCCATTTTTAAAGGTTGTTTTGAATAGTTTCATCAGTTCACATTCAAAAAGAGGTGTTCCAAGTTTTTTTTTTTTTTTTAAATTAATCTTTTTTAGTATAAACAAACATGTTTTTAAACAAGTGTTGAAAACTTGTAAAAGAGAAAAAAAAAAAACTTAAGAGTCAAAATTCATGCCAACAGTTTTCATCACCAATATCAATTCTTGGCAGTTTCTTCTGCTTTGAATAGCAAAGCACTTGAGTTTTATTTTATCTTCTTCATCTTAACTTTAAATTTTATCCCAATTTCATTTGAAAATCCTATTTTAAACAATTTCCATCAACTACTATTGATTTTCAAAAACTTTTGTATTAACTCTAAATCTAATCATCTTAAAACACACAAAGAAAAAAAAATTGGAGATTAAAGAGGCAGAAGAAAAGAGAAAAGATCAAACAAAACTACAAACATTTTTCAGTTGTTACATCTTTGATTTGCAAGCAGAGTAAACTTTTTAAAGAGTTGATAAAGATAAGTTGAAAGAGTTTCAAATTCAATTGAAAGAATTTATGGCATTTGCATACCGTATAAATTATTTCAAGTGAAACCGCAGGAATCATCCGAACATGAATCTGTAGTATCATTGTCAAACGAGAGTCATTTGACATGAAATTGATTCCAAATGTAATTGAATTTACTTGTAAAAATTTTTCTAGAATTTAGAAAAATAATTGCTAAGAAAGTTACAACCAATAAAATATTAGCATCCCATAAAATTGAACCAGCTAAATTATTTAAAAGGTTAGTTTTGTTTCCCGAACTAAAACGTAATAAAAAGTGATGTAGTAATCACTTCCCCTCCTATCCAAACCCCCTTCCAATTTCCCAGTATTCGTTCCAACAAACGGCAATTAAAAATCCGGTCTTTACTATTCTCAGTAATTGACTGAGAATAGTAAAGACCGGATATTGACTAATATAAAATAACATTTAATGTATAAAAATAATTTTCCACAAAAATTTAGTCATTTCATTATCCTTAAAACTATTAATTTGAATCAAGCAAAAAAAAAACCCAAATTACTATTCAAACAATTTCCTTCTTCATGTAGTGGGATATTCAAATCATCAAAATGATACCTGTCATAAATTGCAAACTTGCAACATGATAACAGTTGTTTAATGTTGTTTTAATGTGACAACTATAAATTATGAAATTTATGATGCAAATATTTACCAATAAAAAATGTCCTCCCCCTACTCCAATATTTTCTGCTTATAATATATGCAGCCGTTAAATATGTAGATTATTACTCATACAATTTAAAAAAAAAAAAAAAATCAATAACTTTATAAAGCAAAAACCTTAAAAAAATGAATGATTTCAACACAAAGATATCGATCTGCCCATAGATCGAAACCAACGCGTACTGTAAGCAAGAATGAGCATAAATTCTCCTCTCATACATTACGCCAGGTGTTTTTTCCAACATTTATAGTAGCAAAAGTTTGGAAAAATAAAAATTGTGGACAAAAGAAACAGTATTAATGAGAGATTTGTATTTATAACAAACTGTTAAAAGCTTAATGTAAAGTAGATTTGTAAATTATGCGTGAATAGAAGCTTTAGTTGTATTAATTATTCCCTATATCCCCTAATTAGCAGGAACAATTTGTAAGAGCCTCTTGAAAATTCCAGTTGATCAATAATTTATTCACGAAACTAGGAGCTTACCACACGAAACAAATAAAGAACTTTATATATAACAAGACTTTGCATATAATTTTACAAAATTGTCTTTTCATTTGTCTACTAATGTAATATTAAAAGCGGTCATTCTTGTAAGATTACAGCACTCGAGACGTTTGGGAAACTTTGTTTTAATTTCTTAATCATTGTAAACCTCTCTTTAATGTTATTAAAACTAATTGATTCAACTTAACAATTTTATTTTAGTGACTTAAAAATTTTTATGGATCTGATAAAAACTTCATTTCTTTACCTTACTTCTTGCAACATTGACAAAAGATCGTAATATTTTCACATCCACAGCCATAAAAAAACTCAACCAATAAAAGAGACGTCAAAATCGAAACCATTAAAAAATAAAAATAAAAAAAACCCGGTCCCCTCATAATATTCCAACCCATCCAGGTGGTACGAAAAGAAAATGAACTTTGAAAAATCTCCGCCATAAACTGAACACATCAGCAGATGATCATAAATCTGATTCTTCTTCTCACAGCTTTACGTGAGCTTTACCCATTTCTTGCATCCACACTTACTCCTCCCTACTCATTTTTTTTTTTTCGTTGTGAAAAAACCCTTCTATACCAAACAATCTTCATCATCCTTTTGTTTAGCATCGTCTCTTAGAAATTGCAAGTGATCCACAACCAGCAGGTGGCCTCCTACAACACAACAAATTCATCTACGGCATTCCCAGAACCCCCCAACCAAGAGTCTGATCAATTTTTCATTGGTTCTATTCTCATATTTCTTTTCCCCACATGCGTACAACAAAACATGGCAACATAAAATACCAGAATCAAATTATCTGTAATCTATCATCAATTTCGTATCAACCATTATGTAATTTAATCAAAAAAGCTATAGAGTAATTCGGACTTTTACTGCAAAATTGTCAACTTCTCACCATTAGATTTAGTCAATAATGCTGGCATGTGCATTTATATTACGAAAATTTTATTTTAAAAACTAAGAAAAAACTCCAATTAGAAAAGTTGACAACTGCACTTGCATTAACACTTCTTAAAAGTGTCAGTTTTAATTTCCAGGCTTTTAGCTCAATTATAACATGAAGTTGGAATTTTGTCAGTTCACATTGCGGCATTTGAGTAAGTGCATATTTCATATCAACTTGCAAATGACTTCCATCAAACTTAACATTGCAATTAGTCCCTAGAAGGGTGGATTTAATATGTTGTATACATAAGACTTAAATATGTACAGGTGCCGGGTCGTAAAGTGGGAAGGGAGAAGAATATGTAAGATTTTTTTTTTTTTATACAATCTCCCCGTCTTGTTTATTCATTTCCCAATCTGAACGAAATAATTAAATTGCTAAGCAACTAGAGGCCAAGTTCATCAGCTGTTGCCTCTACTTAAATTGAATCCGACTAAAAGAGAGAGGCAGAGGGGAAAAAACCACTTGTTTCGTGAGTATTCATCCATTAAGCCGTCTTGGAGTACAAATTAAACTCGTAATTCAATAATTAAGAAATAGATGCTGCGTTTTCTGTAAATGAGTTTCTAGGATGGAGAATTTTGAGTGTAAGATCATTGCAAGGCTTAAAAAGCACTGGAAGGCTTAGCAGAACTTTCAACATATCCCTTTTTAAACCTTTAACTAACTTTAGACTAGTTGAGTAATAAATACGGTTCGTGCACCTAACGTGCCAATCTGTCGAAAAAATGTATTAGGTAAGCTTAAAAGTCTGCTGCAACACTTGGTCCCAAATAAGTCATAAAAATAAGTCTGTGCCTTACTTACAGTGATACTGTTGTTGTTGTTAAACACCGCTGCTTGAAATCAGTCGCGTTTTTTAAGTTTTGTAATTGTCGTAATAAGCTCTCGCAAATTACTTGCATTTCAAGTCTATGTTTGAAAATATGTCTTGTAGTCTTTGCAAATAAGTCTTATACTTTATTTCAAATAAGTTTTATATTTTGTTGCAAATAAGCCTTATACTTTATTGCAAATAAGCCTTCAAATAAGTTTTATATCTTGTTGCAAATAAGCCTTCAAATAAGTTTTATATCTTGTTGCAAATAAACCTTCAAATAAGTTTTATATCTTGTCGCAAATAAGTCTTGTACTTTGTTGGCAACAAGTCTTAACAACTTCATGCAACGAAGTCTTACAATTGTTTTATTGCAAATAAGTCTTACAACTGTTCTGTTGCAAATAAGTCTTACAGCTTGTTTCAAAGGATGTCTGACAAAAAGCAAATTCGCAATTAAAACATTTGCAAATAAATAAATCGCAAACAAGTTAGTTTTTTTAACTGACATAAATAAGTTTTCGCAAATAAACCTCACCTAATCCCAAGTTTACAAGTACACAACTCACAATCCTAATTAATGAAACAACGAGTTATAATTTTCAATTGCAAGTAATAATCGTAAATAGTCTCATTAACCAGAGTAAAAATTACAACGTACTAACTTAATATAACTGCACTCTTGGGAAAATAATTTTTTCCAAAGTTTATTATTCCTATTTCATTTCTTCTGCAATACTGACCATCGCAATGAAACCTTCCAGATGTGTCTGCAACACATCATAATTCCCACTTACTTAAAACGTAACCACTTTCTCTTTTCCAACTCTCCACCAATAAAGCAACCTAAATTATTCCAGTCGAGTGAACGCTTTGCACGCATATTTAACTCCTTTCAATAATTTAGCCAAGAAAAACACAACAACTCTTTGAATTTCTCACATGGGACCCTCCATCCCATCGATCCTCTATCTTATCAGCTGCCAATTAACTCAGCTCATGTCCTCCATCAGCTGCGGTCCACTTGGCAACAAATGAGACAGTCGATGTGGATTTTGGGTCTTGTCTTTCCTAAATCCCCTCCTACAAGAGAGAATGCAAAAAGACTCCCGTCACCTGTTTTCTTTCTCCATCTGTCTTACCCACCTGGTACCTCATCTATCCTTACATCCAACTCCATCGGTTTTCTTTGACGTGATCCTGGCTAGCGGTCACCAGATGGTCAAACCCTCAAGACCAATGACTTAATGGGATCAGATTCAATAACGCGTGATAAATGTTGGGTATATTTGCTTTTCAGATGGAGAGTGCAAAAGGATGTTTTTTCTTTGGAAAAGGTTTTTCAGGTAAATGGCTTTTCTTAACCGTATTTGAATGCTCTTTTGTGCAAGCATAATTTGACAAGCGACTTAAGAAGATTCTTATTTTCTTAACTAATATGAAAGGCAAAAGATGTTGCAAAGATTCACGACATGTTAAATAAAAATTTATTGATTATAGTAAAATTATTTTCGCTAACTTTCTAATGCTTATTTATATACAGAACCTTTCCAATTCGGCTTTAAGTTGGAACTTAAAATATTGTATATTTTTTTATATAAGCTATACTTTTCGCAACTAAGCTAAACAATTAACTAAAATAAAATCTGAAACACCACAAAGGCATCCATTCATAATTAAACCCGTGTTAAAATAAGTTTATATTCGCATAACTTATTTACAACATGAAACATTTTACCTAAATAAGTATTATACTGTATTTTGTTGCAAATAAGGCTTATACTGTATTTTGTTGCAAATAAGCCTTATACTGTATTTTGTTGCAAATAAGGCTTATACTGTATTTTGTTGCAAATAAGGCTTACACTGTATTTTGTTGCAAATAAGTCTTATACACTTTGTTGCACATAAGTCTTATACTTTGAAATAAGTACCTACAATTTGATGCAAATAAGTCTTATACTTTGTTGCAAATAAGTCCTACAGTTTCTTGCAAAGGAGCAAATAAATTGAAATTTGAAAAACTAATTCGTTAGAAACAATTGAGAACTAAAATGTTCCCACTACATATAAGATTCGGAAAAGACTCAACTAATATAAGCTTATCAATAGTATATAAGATTCGCATCTAACCGCCAAACCAAAATTTCAAGTCAAAACTATTAACAGAAAATTATTGCTCAACTGATACGAAAAAACAATCAAAATTCTCCCATCCCTCCATCTCAATTCTCTATAATATTTACTCATCACACAAACCGGAAATGGATCATCCCATTCAGTTCGTACAATCAGTGAAAAGAAGAGACCACAAGACAGCAGCAACAGACTTAGCCAATTACATCCACGCCTGCTGTGAGTTTCGATTACTTGACGTCACTACACATCAATACCAAAAGCCTCCACCATTTTTTTCTGTCGCTCTTCCAATTCCGATACAATAACAAGAAAATTCCTCGCACCTACACCTGACAGACAAGAATAAAACGTAATAATTCTTCAATTTTTCATACCGAAACACTAAGTAATAAAAATACTGAATTCCACTTGTTGCACGGGCAATTGACAACTTGTTCGAATCTTAATTGACCACTTGATTCCATCTTGTTCAACCCTTTGACTCCCTCTTCGGATTGGGGGTTGGCAGAAGGTGAACAAGGTCAATAGTACTCACAACACGCACGCGTCTCATCAACCAAACCCTATCGACTCCTTTTCAACCCTTTCACTAACAACACACGACCTGCTTTCACTGCTCTTGGGGTGGTTTCAAAGGGGTTCGCTGGAGGTAAAGGGGTGAAAAGAGGGAGGTGAAATTGGCTAAAGGAGAACATCGAACTCTTCATTTTCCCTCCTCTTCCCTACCATTATACTACACTCCCCTGTCTGGGGGAGTTGATGTAGACAGTTGCTACAGACCCCTCAACTAGTGCTGCAGTTTAGGCATTTCCCCTTTTGAGCAGGGCGAGTGTTAGAAAATTTTGCTGCAATTAAATTGAGTGAAATTTGAGCATGAATTAGAAATATCAGTGTATTCAAGTTTGATTTGATTATAATCTGTGCTTTTTAGTATTTAATTTTTAATAAATTTAACCGATATTTTTTAAGCACTAAAAATCTAACTAAAAAAAATTTTGAATTTAATATTTAATAAAATTCAAAATTTTCCCAAAAAATCTTTAAAGAGGTGGGGGGGAAAAAACCCTTGTTTAAAGGATATGTGGTTAAGGTTGAAGGGAAATGGCCTCTGTCTAGCCCAAAGTCCAGACTAGTCGCCTCCTCCCCTTTTTGCCTCCCCCTCCTTTTTACTTGTACCCCGTTTTTCAAGAGTCCTGTAATTCAGCAAGTTTATAGGGTCGCTTAACAATACCACATCCCATCAGGAGCCTTTTTCCACCCCAAAATTATCCTCCAGGTGGTATTGACACGACCTACTTTTTCTTGAACTAAAAAATTTTTCTTAAAGAATTCTAAAGTTGAACGAAAATATTATATTTCACATTATATCCCTCTAATGTTTAAGAGTCTTAAAAACACCTTAACTTCCTTTACCTTAAATATCTTAGACTTAATTAATAAAATAATTTTTTATTTTATCATTAGGTGATTAAGAATTGAATTATTTGAAGAGACCCGGAAAAAAATATAAAAAAAGCATACGGAAGCTATTAATTGCTACAAATGCGGACGGAAGTTGGCTTAAATAATTTATTATTTTAACCCTACATTACATAAGGATAATAATAGTCATAAGATATTTAATCACATGATTTACCTAAACATGCCTTTGCAAAAACAGACGCAGTACGTAATTAATTTTACTAGGTAATTACACATCGATTGTTATCTAAAAATAATTTAATGAATTTTGCTTGCCAAGTTGATTACTTTATTTATTATTGACAGTAGATTAGGGTTATTAATAAATATAAAACAAGTGAATTATGGAACGGGCCAAAGAATTAATATTTTGATATTTTAATCCCATAGAGCCCAGAAGTTAGACTCAATGTGCGTGCTTATACAAGTTCATTGCAGGGGAAGGCATCACGGATTATCATTTGGCAAGCCGCTGTTATTAAAGATTAAACATAGTTGCTATGTCAACATAATTGTGATTCGACACACTTATCTATCACTCTAGATAATGACTGTATCAATAACATAGAAAAAGCTGAGTTTGGCTTTTTTATGCTGTGTTTACAAAGGTCAAACTCCTGGGACAGTATTTCCTTATTGTTGTTTTTTTTTATAGTAATTGGTAAGATAAATATTTTATATTTTTGCATTTATTCGAGTACTGGAGCAAGGAAATTGCTTTTTCCCCCCCTCTTTTAAATTAAATAAATTCATTTTGTCTTATTTAACTTGGCTCACTTCTCTTAATGTACATTTTGTAATATGAGAATTTCTCAAAGTTGGATTGTTTGTCTTTCTGACTCATTAATTAATCAAAATTCAAATATTAAACCACTCAATTCTGCGTTGTGAAATAGAATCCTTTTAAGTAATTTTCAAAGTGAGGGAAAATAAAAAGTGATGACGTCAATATTCATTTGTTAGCAGCTAAGTGAAGTCAGGTTTAGTTTTACTGTACAATAATATTATTTCGAAGTTGTTGAGTAACTTGTTAAAAGTTGGGTGTTTAAACTAATGTTTTCAGTTGTGGAGTTTCGTCTTGACATTTGTTACAAATAGAAATTTCATTATTTTTTTTGTATTCTAATTATAGTCATTTTGTTGTCTTTAATAACCAGTCTAATGATAAATTGATCTGTTTTAGTCATTTGATGAACAGTTGATCGTATTATGGACTTTTCTGATCAAATTGTCAGTGCTATGATCAAAACTGATCACACTATGATTAAAAAGTGATCAAAAATGATCAAATTGTGATTAAAAAATGATCAAAAATGATCAAATTGTGACAAAAATGCTTCAATTGTGATTAAAATGATTAAATTGGAATTAAAAATCATCAAATTGTGATTAAAATTTCATCAAATTGTGACGAAAATCACCAAATTGTGATCAAATTGGAATTAAAAATCACCAAATTGTGATCAAAAGTTCATCAAAATTATCAAATTGTGACCCAATATGATCAAATTTTTATCAAATGGAATCCATTACTTAAAATTGTACTAGTTGTACTCCGTACTTGATAAAATAAAATAATCACAAAATGATAACTTTTACTCATTCGATTACTAAAAAACGAAAATCCCTCCCAAACTTTCATTATTTCCAATTTATCATCCACTTTGCGCATCAAAACCCTCCCCCTCTTCATCTGTCATTACTCAAACGAGGCAAAACACTAGTAACCAAGCAACGCACGAGACGCCATGTTCCACTCCTTCATCCTCTTCCCAAGGACTTTTCATCGACCAAACGTGTCACATGACTTGGAACGCTCCGCGTTTGTTCGTGATGAAGATTTTTTTTTATCGTACTCACCACGATGGTGTGATGGGAACCGTTGTTGGAGATGCGTTCGCCTACCAAACGCCACGAGACGGTGCGTTGCGAGTGTAGAATGATGATGAGGCGTCCCGCGTGGACGCTATGTTCCGCCAAAGGCTTCACGTGCAGCGTGACGACGGGCGTCCGACGACGAGAACCCGTTTCCTCGTCGTTCTTCAAGTAGATCACATGTACTTCCTGAAATTAAAAAAAAAAAAAACCTTTTCATTTTTTTGTTGATTAAATTTTTTTTTTTTAGTTCCAAGGAATTAATAATTCTTCAAGATGCTGCGATATGATCTGTCATTCAAAAAGAGATTTTTTTTTTTTTTTTTAAAAAGTCTAATCGATTGAAAATTTCGTATGATATTTCCATGTCATCCCTTTTCGTTTCTATTTTCTCTCCATCCATTGTGGTAATTAGTTAAAAAGGTCAACGGTGACTTAAAAAATAAACACCGAAACGTGTAATTTTCCATTTTTTTCGTTGCCAAATTTCCGCTATGACGAATCAAATGTTGATGATACGCATTAGACTCCTAATTTTGAAGCATTCACGTCATCATTAAAAGGAGTGCTGTTAATAACGCGGAGAACTTATATCTAATTAAATGAAAGTTAACGTCTGAAAATTTTTAACATTTTTAGTTATTCAACGAAACAAGTTTGGGAGGTAAAAAATAAATTGCATTACTCCTTCAAGAAAAAATGCAGTTTCCAAAGCTCCACCCAAAGCCAAGTATTTACCTGTGAACGATGAGCAAGGGCGCGGCTACTACATCCAATGACTGGGACGTTGTCTTCCCATAAGGGAGTGATGAAAGGCGAATGAAAAAACGGTTTAACGGGACATATTTGAAGCACATCTGCGCCTAAAAATAAAAATAATAACAAAGAATGAGTTATTAGCATTTGAAAATTAATTTGAATTAATCAGTACGTGTAATGTAATAATTAAGATTTGCGGTTGCAATTTGATCTCGTTTGTTGCAATACGAGATACAACATGACGGAAATTTATTGGTACGAATATTATGCACATGGGAGAGAAATTCCTCCCAATACGACGATAATTAGTGTCAATTTGACAAATTCAAATTCCGCTCTGTAAATTCAAATGTATTCTAATTATCCCTAACCTCTCCTCTGACGTAATTATTAGTGAATGTCATAACGCACAAAGCTATTTGTTTTTTGGAGACATCTGGCGGCGGATTTCAAAAACACAGCATTTAAAACAAATGCAAATAAACATTCAAACAGAACGTAAATAGTGTAATATTAAAGTATTTGAATAAAGTTTTTCTTGTCCGTGTAAATAAAATGTATTTATTGGCAAAACACTTATTATTCAGTTTCCTCTTCAAATCGATTTAACTTGTGAATAGCTGCCCATGTTTGACAAAGGCAGCTGGAGAAAAATGTGCGTATCACGTGATCGTTTCAAAAGTCTTCAAGGTTCAACAATTTCATCGTATACCACCAAAGGGATTGAGCGGACGGAATGGGAAAAGGAACGGTTGAAACCACCTTACATTTTATACGTCCACAACCTTTTCGCCCACTGGGGAGAAAAGACCACTTCCGGTTTAACAAAGACCTCTCAAAAATACGTTTTTTTTCTCTTTCCTTACAGGGTTTTGTAAAGTTTGCAATTCCAACACCAAACGGAAGTGTCCTTTTATCTTGCACCAAATGCCAATTTATGAATACAAAAGGAGACTTCCGGTTTGTTGAGAAATTCTAAAAATTGAATTTTTCAAAAAGAGGGGATGATAAGTCAAACACACTTTTATTGAATTCTTTTAATTTTCAAACTGTCAAAGCAAACAGGAAACGCTCTTTTGCTTAAAACTCTTCACTTCCGGTTTTAATACAGTTAAAAGGTCACTTTCGGCTTTCAGTTATGTCTTGTACTTTAAAACTTCAGCCGGAAGTGCCTGCTATGACCACACGTGGGAGCCCGGGAGAAAAATAGTGGAATTTGTGCTTCAATAGGCGTAACGTTTTGGTCCATTTTCACTGACGTCAGGGGGCCCCCTCCCGGAAAAAGAGTTACGTACACTTTTCACTTGTAAAGTGACTTTTGTGTTTCTTTACGGACGGTAAACGAGTTACATAAAAATGCTTATAACTGTGTTGTAAAATGTCTTAAGGGGGATGGGTGAAGTATCCCATTGGCCGCCCACGCATCTGTGATGCAGTTTAATGTGTCGTGACTAAAACCTGGTTGCACATTCACCAGCTGCCGTCATCGTCTTTTGCGTTTTCCTATCATCATCATCATCATAGTCATCTTTTTGATTTTTTTTTTTCTTGCAAGAATTTGCACCTTTCTTATATGGGAATGTGCAATGTGAATTAGATTCCACACGAATTATCGCCATTTATACTATTGTGCGAAAAGGTCGAATACCCAAAGTGGAATGGAATGTTTGTGCGGGATTGGGATTTCGGTAAAAGAGGAAATGAGGGGGAAACGGAAAGGGTTAAATTCTTTCTTTCTTTTTTTTTCCTACTCCTCTCTTGCGCTCTTTTAACGGTTGGAAACTTTGATGATATGAAAGTGATAGGATTTTTGGTAGGTGCAGCTGCGCATCAGAAGAATGAAATTTTCGTTTGGATGAATGATGCTTTTTTTTTTTTTCTTTCTTTCTTCTTGCAGTCAGGTTTTTGTAGTTTCACAGTTTGAGGTTAGCAATTGGGAAAAGTTCAGTAACACAATGTGTAGTTAATTGATGGTCAGCGAAAAGAACCTGCAGTTTTTTCTATACAGTTTTGCTGCACTTTTTGCAGTAATTTGCCCATTCAAGTTTTTCTGCAGTTAAAACAGACTATCAAAATGACCAAATAGTATACCTACAAAACCACCCTCACTTTTTATATTTATTAATACAATCTGAACATGCTGCAAAAATCATTAATTCCAATCGAAAAAAAGAAAAGAAAAAAATCACTCCAAATCCCGCAACCCGCCAACTCCCCATTCCCATTTCGTTTCTCTACATTTATGGAAAATCTGTAACATTCGCACAATAAAATATTCCACAAATTTGAACCAAAGCCAGCTACACAAAATCCCAAAACTTCGATCGCACTTGCCAACTACTATTGTTGTTCATTTTACACTTCAATTGCAACTAAAACCAGAATTTCAAAAGTTACAACAAGACGCTTCATTAAATTACTCGAATATCCGCCATTCTCTGCGTGAATAGTTCCTCTACATCATTCATAAACAAACACCAACTGCAACTTCCGTCAATTTCAAAACCCATCTATTGTTTTCCAAAACGCAAATATCGTGAAAACAGTGGCAAAACGACATCCCCCAAGGGAGACAACCTGCTACTAATAAATCTCCACTTACCCCCCAGAAAAGGGACGACCACGAAGAAGGAAAGAGGAGGGGAGTCCCCTAACTGCAATGAAAAGGATCTGTTACTGGTCAGTGCAACCTCCTAAACCCTCCTGAGAAAACGTTGCCGTAGAAACAGAAAAAGAGAACAGCTGCAAAGCACCAACTCACTTGGGTGAATAATGCCACTACCATCCGACACAACTTCCTGTCTCCGTCAACACTGTGTCCCCTCCCATGAAATTCCAACCATGCAATAATGATGACCATAACTTTCGCAAATCTGTGCCTAATTATTAAAGCGCGTAATATTTATGTTGTTGTTTGTTTTGTGAGGTGGTTTTAATATTTAGGCAAGTTAAGGCACTTCCGGTTATGATGTTGAATGTTTGGAATTGTTTGGGCCAACAAAACAGGAGGTTTTATGTTGCATTATTATGTTACAGATATTCAAATTTCATGTATTAAAACATTAATAAGGAACTTCCCGTTTTGACAACTTTAATACTTAAATTCAACAATAGGTGTCCGCTTGGCATTTTCCAAAATGGAAATGATGTCAAATAAAAAGAAAACTTTTTAATTTGACTGGCGAGATTAAACAACCATCACTAGATGGCGCTTTTATTGGTGACCTACTGGATAAGAAACTCGTAATTCAACTTTTCAATTGCCCAAATTGAAATTCGCGACAGTAAAATTCGTCAAGGAAAATACGTTTCTTTTGTATTTGTGGATTTTATGTTTCTATTCCAACCGGAAGTGTCTTTTTTTTTCCCACTCCAAGTAGAGCAGAATTTGTAAACACGCCGTCTATCTACCATTCGGTGCAAAAGAAAAGACAACTTCCGTTTAGGGGTAGTGAAAAATTCACTCCTCACAATCGATGCCCTTAAAGTTTCAAGTTCCAAACTTAACCGGAAGTTCACTTTTCCCGCTCAAATCATCTTTTTTTTCATATAAGTGTGATTTCAAATTGATTTTTCAATGACTATTACAATAACTCAGCTCAAAATTTCCCTCCATTTTGTTAAAATATAGGAAAATCATTCCTACTAATCACCGTTAATTTAACTAGATAAAGACCAAAATTGAAACCTTTTAACACTTTCTCCGCAAGCAACAACTTGAAACACAAAATACCATAACCCTAACAAAATATCTCCTTTTTATTACAGCACTAAAGCCAAAAATTATGACCCAAACCGTGACACCCTAACCCTCCATCACCTTAAAACAACCTCTTAAAATAAACCACTTTACCTATTAACCAAGCACCCAACATTCACAACACCGTAAATTAATCGTTTTTACACATCATAAGGTGCTATTGTGCTGACATTGGAACATATGGTCCAAGGACAAAAGACACTATCACCTCCATAAGGGCGACATCTGCTGGAGGTTCTAACACCTGGACACCAGCTGATTTAACACCAACCACTTCCTCTGGACGCTCTAAAGGAATCCATAGTGGACAATTGTATAGGAGAAATAATAAAAAAGAGACTACGGTACTTAGAAAATAAATTTATGCACATATAATTTATCACAGTTCAATTTAAGCAATTTTGATTGATAAAAAGAAGCATGACAAGGCGTTTTATTATTTAACAGTGCTTCATGATTAATTCAAGGGAACGTGAGAAAAACAAGGGAAAGGAGAGAAAAAATTGATCTGTATCAAATGAGTCAATGTTTTTTTTTCCTCTCCCCCTCCTCCCTCTAGTGGTGTTCTTCTGCATACACAGGTTTTTTTTGGAAATTCAGCGCCACCTGGAGGAGGACAACTGCTGACCGCACAAAATTCTTGGAAGGGGAAATCAAAAAAAGGATTTGGGGGAAAAAAAAAATTTTGATCTGAATAATAAGCAAAGGCGCCAACGAGCTTTTGATGAATTGTGCCTTTTCTCCCGTTTTGCTTACACAAGGCACCATTTTTCAAGTGAAGGAAAAGATTTTTTTTCAACTTTTTATTATTTTTTTTTTTTTTTTAAAAACGTTGAAGGTGACGGAAAGCTTAATTAAAGATGGGTAGCAATTTAATTAATGTGTTAGAAATGGCGAGGGTTATAAAAGATGTAGGAAAAGGGAGGACTGGGTTTACATTTTGGGGGAAATGAGTGGAATTATAAATTAGATGGAAGGTTAGTGATGTGGTTTTAACATTTTTAAGTGATGTCTTCGTCAGTTTCTAGTAAAGTGAGGTTTAAGTTTTCTTGTTTTGAACGTTTAAAATTTTATTTAAGCAAACAAATTTTGTGAAAATATTTAACAACCTCGAGTATTAAACCCAACTAAATCAGCCCCCTATGGGCAATATCTACAGTACTTGATCCCAAACAAAACAAGTCTTAAAATTTCATCCAATAAAACCCACTTACACTAACATAATATTACATCACATGCTGGGAAAATGCCTGTAGACACTTTGAATTTTAAATTCGATTCTTTGCTCGACTTAAAATACTCGACTTTCATTTAATACAAGTCCTAAGAAAATATAATTACTGGAAGATAAAAGTGTTTCATTTCATCAACGCTAAATCCGCCTACAGACATATAGCAAACAACCAGAAGATGCTATCAGAAGGATAAAAATCTCAAGAAGAAGAGAATTGCGTCCTTCTATAAAGCATGTGACGAGGATTACTTGAAGCATTTTATTTTGCTTCTGCCGTCTCTACACTCATCGATCTCTTCCGGAATCAAATGTAGACCTGCAAGCAACCGTGTTGATGTAGCTACAAAAATCTCATTCCAACATGGAAATTCAAGAAATAAATTAATCAACTTTAGCTTCTGGTCTTGTTTAAGTATTTTTTTTTTCTGTTATACTGTGTGTGTGTGGTGGTGGTTTCCTTCAAGTGAAACGACAAATCAATTTTCGGATATTTTTGAAGGAGTTTTGGATAGAGGGGGGAAAAAAAAAGACATTGGAAAACATGTTTTCGTATATCACTCAATATGTTCCTTTATTTTTACTCAAGTTGTAACTTGAAAAACCGCAGGAATTTGCTAGTCGTGTGGAGAAATTTGCTTCTAATTAAGCAAACTGTCATTCAATGCTGGATAATGCAAGTAGGGTGGTGGATTATTAGGTTGTTTTAGCACTTGCAGTGCCCCTGGTGGCGTAACTTTTCAGAAAATTTTGTAAATAAGTTTTGCTTGAAGAAAAACAGTTCTGTAAACACAGATTAATTCATAAATCCTAAGTTTCTACAAAGTCAATTCTAAGTAAAAAGCTAATTTTCAATGCTAACCTGCTGCAAAAGACAAGTTGGTTTTATCTGAAACGTTATGTAGCAATAGTATGACTCGCTTAGCCAAATGTCAGGCTACGATTCTTTGATTAATAACTAAAAACGAAATCATTCCGAACTATTTACTTGGCGGATGATGAGAAATTCATGAAACTCGCCTATTTACACAGGAAGTATATCAAAGAATAGAACAGCCAAAGTCTGTTCACCAGGCAGTACCTAACTGGTATGTGCGGCCTATAACGTAATTAGACGATTGCAATCTTTTATTTAAACATAACTTGTCTCTAGAGTTGAGTGTCCCTTTAACGTTTACTAGCTTTTACGTTAGTTACCTGTACGCCAAATAGTTCATATTCCAAGTTAAAATTTGCTGCTGAAGCTAAATGTTAGAAGTTACTCGTGTTATTTAAAGCTAAAACTAGCTAAATAAACATACAAATTTATAAAACATGTAACTTAATGAGTAGGCAGAAATTTATATGCTAAAACACACCTTTTATTTCTACATAACGAACATTCTTCAAAATCTTTTCTACATTTAAAAATACATTCTTTCAATATTAAGTAACTTTAAATAAAGTCTTCATCCTTCCCTTTACTGCGCAACAACTTCCCTTTCCCCAAGCCACCAAGGCGACAACAGAAACCCCACTAAAAACTTTCCATAAAAAGAAACCCTTCTCACTCATAACAAAAATCCTTTCCTAATCTAATTTTCATCTCAACCTACCACAATTGCTCTCCCCCGCCCTATTACATCATCGGTATGACATTTTTGAACCAACTCACTAATCGATAATCAATATCTTTCCAAAGGCAAATTGATCAGCTTCAATAATTGAAAACCCCGAAATTACTTACAAGGTATGTTTATCCCTAAACCCTCCCAACCCCTTTAATGTTTAATCGAGTGAGGGAAAAGCTAAGAACGTGTACCCAAAGGGGAGGGAGCAAATAAAAAACAACCCTCACCCCTTTACTCTAAGGAAGGGGTTAAGGCACGTGGGCAATCATCACTCCTTTGAGCCCACAGTTTTTTTTTTTTAGGTAGGGGATTCTAAGAAACATGTTTAAAAAAAGATAGGAGGGATCAGGTGTAAAGAGTTTGTACGGAGAAAAAAAAAGTTAGGGTGGGTTAAAAAAGGGTTCATTGGAGGGAGTAATTTTTTCTTACCTAAGCCACTTAATGGAGTTTTGAAAAAATAGTGTACGTGTCAGGATGGGGAGGTTTTAAAAAAATAGACGGGTTTTTTTTTTTTCTGCGCATGCGTGCCGAATAAGTTGCAGGGATGTTTGTAGATAGAGGTAATGAGTAACGACGTTCCATCTGGTGGTGGAATAAGAGGGAACTTTGTGTTTGTGTGGTAAAATTAGAAAGTGGAAAAGGTTTGGAGTTGTGTTTTCTTTATAAAATTTTGATCAATGTCTGAAAATCATTTTGTAATTATTGGTGATCACTTTTTAGTCATTTTGTGGAGTTTCAAAATGAACAAATTATGATTCAAAATGGTTCATGATGTGATCACTTTTTAGTCATTTTGTGGAGTTTCAAAATGAACAAATTGTGATTCAAAATGGTCAAATTCTGATTCAAAATGACCAAATTGACTCAATATGGTCAAATTGTGACTCAAAATGGCCAAATTGTGATTCAAAATGGTTCAAATTGTGATTCAAAATGGTTCAAATTGTGATTCAAATTGGTCAAATTATGATTCAAAATGACCAAATTGATTCAAAATGGTCAAATTGTGATTCAAAATGGTCAAATTGTGATTCAAAATGACCAAATTGTTATTCAAAATGACCAAATTGTGATTAAAAGGATCAAATTATGATTCAAATTGATCACATTTACCAAATTATAATTCAAATTGATCAAATTATGATTCAAATTGATCACATTTACCAAATTATAATTCAAATTGATCACATTTACCAAATTATGATTCAAATTGATCACATTTACCAAATTATAATTCAAATTGATCACATTTACCAAATTATGATTCAAATTGATCAAATTATAATTCAAATTGATCAAATTTACCAAATTGTGATTCAAAATGATCAAATTATGATACATTATTTCATTATTGATCAAAAATATTACAAAATTATACACTACAATAGTGTCTGTGTGAAAATTGTTGTCACCTGCATTCAATTGCGGCTGGAAAAAGCTGTGGTGCGAAAACGGTTCGAAAATTATTCTTTATGTGTTGTTCTTCTATAGAAGAAAATGTGAGTAGAGCTAAATCCGCTACAAGAAGAGACAACGTTGCCATGAGAACAGCTTTTTTCCACTCTTACTTTTTTAAAACCATTAATCATAGGGGTTTGGAAACCCGAATATAATTTAAAATGTTGCAAGAATATATTTTAGAAAAAAAAAAAAAAAAAACTTTTATCTAAATTCTAATTAAAAATCTGTATCAACCTCCAAACCTACCAACTTCAAAATTCAATGCCACCATCCGTTGAATAAAAACAAAATAAAATTTAAAAAAAAAAAAAATTAAACCCCAGAAAAAAAGAAAAAAAACGGTATCGTTAAATAAAAGAATAGGTCCGAATAAATTACAACGATGAAATAATAGAAGGAGGCAGATGCAGAAGGGTGGGATTCAAAGGGTTAAATTGAATAGAAACAAGGGACGCGATTTGGCAACGACAAAAACTGGTCTGGCGTCTTGTATTGTATCCTACAGCAAACGGCCAGCTGATAAACAACGTGGCAAAAGACCACTACGCATGCATCACTGCGTGTGGGAAAAAGGGAGCCAGTGGACCCAGGGGCACTCGATAAACAACCCATATGCAAAATTTAAGATACAGGAAACAGCAAAAAAATGGGTTAAGACAAAAGATCTGGTTTTCAATGGCAGACATCTTGATGGGCTCATAAAACCCAACCCTATTGGCCGTCTTTAAAGATATTAAAAATTTATACACTGTTCATAATTTAAGAGAGGCATTTTCTAAATTGTTCAGATTTGCTTTCTTGTTTGTTCACTACAAATGAAATGGACTACCTGTAGATTCTAAAATGGTATCACACTGTGCTCTCAAAGCTCCTATTTAGCCAATTGGATGCCCAGTTATTTATTTAGATGCAACTTTTACTCTATTATTTACGCCATGTTTGTTTTAAGAGTTTTATAAACGGCCATCTAGTGGGAAAAAATTGTAATTATAATTTTTTTTTTTTTAGAATTATGAACCGATCATTATGTTATAACACTATAAATTGTAACACTTTTAAAATTTTTAATATTTAACTCTTAAGAAAAACATTGAAGCAAGTAATAAAAACTAGTGACAATTATAACGAGTGAAAAGAGGAGAAAAGACACGTAAAATGGAAAATCTCAAACCAAATGCTAATTGAGTGCGAGCAGCTGATCCCATTAAATAATAACGACTTGCAAATATCGGCCTGTTTACGACATCGTAAAACCAAGGACCTTATAACCATACTAACTATAATGTGCACAAAGACGATTGCCAACTGTACCACTAACTCTTCTCGAAAACCCGTCATCAAAAATGGATATTTTTCCACAATGACCTCAAACATTTTCCCTTTTACCCAAATGAATAATTCACCAACAAATGGACGGTTGGGGCCGCGGTGGCCCTCGTGGTCTCGGTGGTCAGCAGACAACCAGAGTTTCATTACGAACTACAGGGTTACGAATGAGGAGGTTGCGAGGCCGGCAAACGAAGGCGGTGCAGAGTGAATGAGGCGATCAGGTAATTATCAAGCAAAGCCACACACACAATGTTTCAACACGTGTCTTTAAAATTAGTCGCCTGGAAATTTTATAGTTTCAACGCTTTCAATATGACTTTTTTGCTGAATCATTTGTAAGAAATATCTAGATCTACTGTGCCCTGGTCCAAAAAGACAAGGTTGAAACTGTTGTCGACGTTGGACAAAATCTTGTGAGAAAATTGATTTCATAAGGCAATCTTCCTAATATTTCCCCTTTTACCCAAATGAGTGGTTATTAAGTAAATTTCCCAGAAGGCCCACTTTATGACGCAAGATGTAACGTAATGTAAATCACAACAGCAACTCTTCATCTCGCACTAATGACCAAATTTTCAACATCAACAAACGTCTTATCAACAAAACTGATCTAATCTAACACTAGGCGCACACGTTTTGCAGCTACAGAAAAGGGCATTTCCGGTTGAGGTAGATACTACAAAATTTACAACGCCTAGCCTTGCCTTTTTTGAAATTGAATACACTTTGATATTAGAAACTTAATTTGTTTTTTAAGAAACAAAAACGCCATAATTGAACTACCAATTTAACTTGAAACGTCTCTTTGAAGTCAACAATTTCAATGCTGAGAGAAGAATTTAGGAAATTTAAAATAGAGAATAACAAAAATTAGGTATCAGAGTTTCATTTTACCCACACGAACAAACAACGTTGAGTGGAGAGAGGTTGGAAAAGGAAAGATGAGAGCGGAAAAGAGAGAAAAAATGGGATTCATTACTGAAGGCAGCGAAGAAAACGAAACACCGGAGTAGGAGAAGAGGCGGGGGAAAAAATAATGTGACGTGTGGAAATTTGTAACCTCTATTTCTACTCCACTGGACCTTCCCATTGCACTCAACATTCATTCTCGCCGATGCCATCAGCCACTAGCAAGCAAATTCATCATCAAATGTATCGCTTTTGAACTCTTTATATTTCTTCCAAGAATGTTTCACTGTAGCCAACCAGGCGAAAATCTTATATATAAAAGCCATGTTATTAAAGGCGTTCAATGCTGTCTTCAAATTTGGTCATTCAAAAAAAAAAAATGTAGATAAGAAGGAAGTAGGTTTTGCTGCTTAACTTTGCAAAGAAGGGTTGAAATCACTACACATTCGCATAGTCTTCTGGGAAACATCTAAAGATGACGTATGTCATTGTTTTCACACCAGCTGACGCTCAATAGCAAAGACTTTCCCTCCTCATTCAACACCTGAACTAGATATTAGTAAATTTGCATAACCTAAAGCCTAGAGGTCGCTTTTGTTCAGCGTTTTGTAATACTGACTTAGTTTTAAGGTTGTGGACTAATGTGCGTGTAGCCTCTTTTAGTGTATTCTAGTTTTCCCTATTTGAGTGTTTCTGGTCTTTTCGCTGTGTATGGCCTTAGAATAGATTATGGTTAAACACTACAAATCTTGTAGATCACTCTATCGGTCAAATGAGGTAACTCCAACTAAAACCTTACTAATCTTAAGGCTAAACTTCAAAGATCTTTTTCCCAAGAAAATTAATAACAGACGAAATTAATCACTAAAAACTTACCACAACATGGTCTTGCCCTTAGATCCCACGTTATTCTCTATGGGATGAGCAAATTCCCTATTAACGACTAAAGGTCTATGAAAGTTTTGTATATTAAATCTCATTCATTGAGTCATAATTTGTTTCTATACACAGCTATTGATTAAATTGTTTTTACAAGTCAGAAGTTATATTATCAATCACCAAAACTAGATTAGTACGTCAAATTTACTTCACTCCATAATCCACAAGCTTAACGACTCTAGTGTCGCTTAATTTGAGACTTAAACCATTGATAATTGCAAATTACCAACTGGGATTACAGTTACATTTAAAGAGACACCATAAAGACTTGCCACACTCATTTGCCTTAATATTCAAAACTCTTAAAACTAAAAATTTCTAAAAAAAAAAACTTGTATTATACCCACTTCCTGTTCCACTATCTATACAATTCATTCATTATCAACACTCTTGTTCTAAACAACTTGAACACAACCCAGTCCTCTATTGACGATAAATTTATAACACGGGCTCAACCCTTTCATTCTTGTCCACTCTTCAACCCACATATTTTTTCTCTCAATCAAAAGCTCCAGACATTGAATTGATAAACCCAGACGACGGACAAAACCGGACAGCTGAGTGGACTGGGTCAAAAAAGTAAACCCATTGAACCCTCCCACATGAAAACCCTTTTGAGCCTATAGAACAAAAGCATTACGGGTCCAGTTGCTGGGTAAGTTTTTCATCGTCCTTTTTCTTTGTGGCCCTTGTCCACCAGGCCCTTTTCCCAGCCCATCTATTATGCTTTTCAATGTTGTTGGTCTTGCATAACAAGATGCAAAGCAGACAAAAGAGTGCCTAGAACCACGGCCATGCTCTTTTCAAAATCTCCCTAATGAACAGTTGGAGTAGCCAACTCCTTGATCCACCCTCCCTTGAAAGAGCCTTTACCTTCAACCCTTTGATTTTTCAGTCCCATAAACAAGCGGGCAAAAAGGGAGTGATGAGGAGCGTGTTACTGGGAAAAACCCATAACCCTTGCAACTAAACAAAGAAAAGGGGAGACTTGTGGACACCAAACTGGACTCGAGAGGCGACACTAGAGGAAAAAACTAACCCTTTTAACACATAAAACCTGGCTGGCCTAAAAGCTTCGCGTTTTCAAGCATCTGTAGGGGGGGGATGAAACGTCCGAGATTTTACAAGACTTTGAAGTTTTGGGTAGGGGTTGTACTCTATTACATCTTACTTTGAGTTATAAAGTGTCTTTTATCTTTGGTCTAATAGAGGAAATTTAATTTTTTTTTCGTTCAGACTTGAATTATGAGACCTTTCAGCCTTGTGGGTCGAAAAATTTGAAGCGAATCTCGTTAGAACTTGAGTTTCGACTCTGTTATAGAGTACGGTTAACCCTACTTCCGGTTTAGTTGTAGCTCTAAACAAGTCTTATGTGCCAAAGAGAATTGAAATGTGAATTCCAAATCTCATATTGGGCTCATTTTGGCCAGCAATTTGCACTTCAACTTACACAATCTGAAAAGGAAAAGTATCCTTTCCTTAATTCAATGAGGTTAATTTCAACCAAATTTGAAACCTACTTAAGGAGCCCTATAAAACTTGTCTTCTAATCTATTGGCTTGATCAACAAGAGGACCCCTAGTTCTCTATAGCCAACTTAACAAAACATCCCCAAGGAAATACACTCTCTTAACCACGATATTGGCGCTTGTGTAACCAGACACCAACACCACCCAAGAGATGTCACCCTTCCCTCCTAAGAAATTGCCTCGCGAGTCCCATCATTGCCCCGTAACCTGAGTAGAAAACACGATTGGCAACCACCGATGAGCCACGTCCGCAACTGATCGGCGTTCGATTGATCTCATCAACGCCTTCCATCTCAGCCCAAACCCCGTTGCACTCCCTCAGCGACCACAGAATCTAATGGGGAGGAAGCAGTAGCGAGCACGTTCCAATGGACAAGAAGAAACCAATTGGAAAATGCCATCGCATCAAAGACTCACAAACGAGAAGAGGACTGCGTGACAAGCAATTTCAAAACTTCAATCTCCATTAATTAGTTTCAGTTACATTCGGAGGGAAAACTTTTTCTCCCCTTCTACTATTACCCCTCACCGACTGCATTCATGTTTGATGCTCTAAGAAATTGCTCCAAGTTGTCACAACTTAATTACATAAAAGGGGATATTTATGCCTCTAATAAAATGTTGTAAAGTGAGAAAACTTTCTTACAAGTTTCATTTTAATAATTTTTCTTTTGATTAGCTTGAAATTAAGGGAAATAGTCACTCTAAGAAAATCTTGTTACAGAAAAGGTCTTTTCTCCTGCTCACTTAGGAGGCCAGATAAAAAAGAAAACGGGAACTTCCACTTTATCTTTACTCTCACTGTCCATTATCTCAAATGTCACCTCAGACTAGGAGGGCAATAAAATAGTAGACTCTCCGAGTTGGCCTCGTGAAATATGAATGGACAAGACTTTTGCCGCCGCCTTGTATCAATTCCCAAACCCTTTCCTACTCTCTTTAGATAATAAATTGGATTCGTCCTTTGAGCTTACATTTCGCCTAACAAAATTTATCAAGTCTTTCAACCCTATTTTTTTTTTTCTTTCTCTTCTCTCTACATATAATTAAACAATGCACACCGTTTCAAATTAACTCTTCACCCACTTAAGATGGTAGTTTCTTCTCTTTTAAAACCAATTGACCAATATCCTTTTTCCTCAATCTTACGACATCATCTTTTTACAAGCTGCAAACAGAGTCAGGTTCTTGGTGAAACGTAAGCGCACCCAATTGGAAAGGGATCACTGCCCATTCGATCGATATGTAATTAAAGCTGCCCCGCCATCTTTTTTTTCATCATGCTCCGCCCTGTGCGTAAGCTGCACCTTCATCCTGCAACTTCAGCAAAAATTGGGATTACTTTTTTTGATGGGATGGAAAAAAAAAGAAAACAAAGTCAATTGAACGTCGAGCTTTTGACATTTGTCAAACGTGTCAATATTGATAGAAAAATGAGTATTAAAAAGAGAGTATAGAAAGAGGAATTTTACTATGATGTATAGCTGGAAAAGTAGTTTTTAGGGTTGTTAAAGTTAATTGAGCAGTGAGGAATTTGTTAGGTTGTTTCATGCACTGTGTGTTTTATGGTCGGTTTCATACTTCAATACATAGGGTATCGGTCTGCTGTTAGTTGGATATTTCATGCAGCTATTACAGAAACGATCGAGTACCGTACTGTCAAATTTTGTGATGAACCGGATTCGTCAGATTGCGGAATAATAATTAATGGTTACATGCAGACCGATACTCTATACACAACAAAATCCACATCTTTGTCATTTTGTTCTGCTGTTCATTTTTAAGTTACTTATCAGTAATTACATTCTCAACGACAATAGAAAGCGGATGGGTGTAGTATTTGAATATTGGCTGGAAAAATATTGAAGCTAGAGATCAAACTTAGACGCCATGTTGACGACGTCACAGTGTTAAAAGGAGACTCCAGGGTCGAATTCGGTATGACTTGTCGACGGTTATTATATCATCAGCTCTTAAGAATCTACGTAATGCTCTAAGACTAATTGCTCCACTGTTTGTAATGAACTAAACCCAACTTTTTACCTTGAACTTTATCTCACCTCTTAAAATTATAGCTCTTAATCACTCTTTCAACGCATTTCCCGTTTCCTTCATTCACCAACTGATACGGTGGCCTCTAAGGTTTCCTAATTCCGTCTAACTGAACTTCAAATTATCACCAAAACTGAACGACTGGGTCATTACAAGTGAACTCACCCAAAAATAAAAGACAAAAAGACTGAGTTTAGAGGAGAGGGGGGAAAGAGATTATCTCAAAACACTTTTTTTTCTCTCACTTCATGGTCTAAATAGTGGGTAACAAGAGAAATTGGCTCTGGATATTGATTACAAAGTGACAGACCTTGCAATGGACTGTCAACTCGGGACACTTTTGGCAAGAGGCCAAGAAAAACTGACAATTGACATCCAAAGCAAGGAGGCAACAACAAAAGGGGTCCTGACAACTTTTCAAAAAAAATTACTGGTAAAGGAATAAAAAAAAAAAAAAAGAAGCAAGTCGATTTTGCTGAGGTGGGAACGGGTCGAAAAGACCATATAAATTTCAATAGGAAGTGATTAGAGAGGATTTGGTGTGATATTTCAAGGTCTAGAGGATTTGATCCAGATGGAAGAGACCAGTGGATTTCAACTGAACTCTTCAACTGTCTTTACTCAAGAATTAAGAAGTTCGGAGAGTCTTATTTCACATGATCAACTCCCAGGGAGACATACCATGAGTAAGGTGACCCTTTACCTTTTGAGAACGTGGGCAAAAGGATTACTCTGGAGGGGGATGCCCAAATCATTAATCTAGCTTTGGATTGGTGCCCACTAACTCGTAATCACCTGACTCTAACTGACCTTTTAACCCTTTGCAGACAAGAACAAATAATGGGATTTGTACCCAACTTTTTTTCGTTGAAGTTTGAATCATGGGTCGAATTTGAGAGGAAATTTTTTTGAAAAAAAAATTTTTATGTTTAAAATAAGAGGGGGAGATAAACCTGTTTTTAGATTTTCTTGTATAAGTTTCACTATTGATGAATTTTAGGAAAGGGAATGTAAAAGTGGAAAGAATAGAAGAGGGGAGAAGTGGGGTTCATGCTCAAGTTCTTTTATGTTGTGTATAAAAAGGTAAAGAAATCTCAATTGGAGTCATCGAACTGTCCAAGTTCAATATCCATTCACCACCTGGTCAAATGCACACCTGCATTTTTTTGGGAGAAAAAATTGAGAAAAAGATTTCCCTTCCTTTTTTGGTCTTTGTCCAGTTTTGATTACTTCGTGGTGTCTTCCAGAGGTCGCTGTAAATTGAAAGGGTGGATCTTGAATTGGTACCCCATGGGGTTACCTCAAGAGGCCAATACTCAGCTCAAGAGTGGGACTGATTTCAAAAATTGAAAATCCACCTTCTTGCGTGTTGAGATTTCAACTTCCAGGGGATTTCAATTAGTTTTACAGTTTTTTCGGTTTTTCTGTACTGGATTTTCATGGATTTATTTGAATTTTAAAATCTTCAATTCAAAAAAAAAAAAGGAAAAAAAAAAATGGCTACTTTTCCTCTATTTGGCCATTTCTTCAAAAACCATTTTATTTGCCTTCATTTCATCTCCCTTTGTTTCAGCTTTTCACAAACTACTCCATACATAAGAAAACTTTTATTGCTCATGCGCGACACCTCTCAAGACTCTTCCACCCCAAGTTTGGCGCAGGGCCAGCCCATGTTCGACTCCTCGCCCTACCCTTCCATTGCGCGTGCGGTTTGCGGCACAGTGGCGCATAGGACCCGCCACCCCCACATGCACAAACTTGGCCACCTGGTATCATATTCTTAATTTCTTCGACGGAGAAACTTTGCCCTTGCAGGAATAAATTCACGTCCACTGACTTTAAAACCTGCAACTTTTTTTTGGATAGAAGTTGCATTTTAGAATGGAAAGAAAAATTGTAAAGACAATTTTTTTTTGAGTGGATTCCAATAGAAAAATTTTTTTTTTTCCCTGTATAAATGCATTCCCTGGTCCGTAGAAATGGAAGCACGTGACAAGCATGAAATGGCGTAAAACTTGTTTCAATCGTTCAAAAAAAGGGCATCTAGGGATTGGGATTGAATTACAAGTTTTGGAATATGAGAAATGAACAAAATAGTTTTTTTTTTTAAAAAAATGTCTTTTAAATCTTATTTTACCTAATTGTGATGAAAATAAATTTCCAGCAATGACATACTTAATATAATTCCAAATGTTGTCACCAGGGATCCGTAGCTACAATCTTTTGACCAAGTTTTTCGGGCTTGGGTATATTGGAGTTGGTAGGTTTTTAATATTTTGTAGTGGTTTCTCTTTGCTTTGAATGAATCTTGTAAGGGCGTTCAAGTGAAAGAGGCCTAGTATTTGCTTCTCAGTGCTGGTCAGTGCCCATAGAATGCATGCGGACACAAAGTGAGAGATGCACATTTTTACTCACGGCCGCAGCTTCGAATTCATTCGAGCATTCACTTGGCCCCTGTGGGAACTCGAAATGTCGACGGGCGAACCACTCAACCGAAAACCGCCACCAGCCAATTTCCCAACCCCCTTTTTACTTTTTGCTTTGCTAGGAGTATGGAAAAAGGGGGTTAAAAAAAAAAAAAAAAAAAAAAATACTTTTTTCCAATTTAGGGAATTTCTGATAAAAAGGCGAAAATCTTTTAGTCACTAAAAAATTCGGAAAATTCCTGTCAACTATTCAAACAGTTTTTTATGAATCCCCTTCGAGTCTTCCTCGAGACTGTTTAAGAAAGCATTCATTCCTTTGGATTAAAGTATTTCATTTCGTTTCTGCCAGATAAATCCAAACATTTTCAGTAATCTTGGCCGACACATTTTGACAAAACTTCCAATTTATCTATACACAACACAAAGAAGAGAAGGAAAAAAAAAACCAACCCATTCATACATCTTGTAAGAAATTAGATCACGAAAATGAACAGTACTTTTGATGGATTCAAAATTGCATCCAACATTGCAAATAAATTTGATGGAAAACAGAAAAAAAAAGAAAGGGAACTTTTCCTTCTGATTACATTTGATTTGGCATGGAGTTCCATCTAGAGATTTTATTCAGCATCAAACCAAGCCAAAATTGTGCACCACGTGCGAAAAAAGCAAGTGCCAAAAAATTACCGTATGCAAAGTCAAACGAACGAAAAGAAATCGAGGTAAATACCTAATTTCACGCAAACTAGAGTTAGATGCAAATGAGTAGGCGAGAGGGTAAAAAAAAAATTTCAAATTCAAAAAAAAAAAAAAGTCAAATAGAAATTTTTCTTAAGCGTCGAATTGAATCGGTTTTAACAAACAAAACTTAATCAACAAACTGGAAACTTATCAAAAAATGAGACTCCGAGTGTCTTTGAATTTACAACACAAAACGCAAATATTACATCTGAGAAGTGAAGAATGTATAAACACTTAGCGGAAATTAAATCCGTAATAAATAAAAGTTGTGCAGATGTAAAGGGGTGACAAAAGAGTTAAATTAATTAATTCCAAAGTGGATGTTTTTAATATTTTTCAAGGAGTATTTTATATGAAAAGCCAAATTTTCATATCGTCCAGACACCTGAACCCAATCCAGTCTGAGACGACGACCCCCCTAGTCTATAGACGTCCATCCCAACTCCCCCTGGAAATCCCCTCTAACCTTTTAGGTCAGATTGAAGTGAATGAAAATTCTTTTACTAGAGGATTCTGTCACTGAAAATCCAGAATTGTTATTCAATTGTTACTATTGTTTTCACTTTGAGTAGCAATTAAAGGATTTTTAATAGGTAAAAAAGTAGGTAGAGCATGAAGCGATTTATGAGATGGGAGGAAATGGGAGAAATATAAATGAAAAAGGAAATTGTATAAATCAGATTTAAATAATTTCATATTAAAAGTTGGGAAATAAATTTTATCATATCCGTTCGTGAATTCCAGGTGATCCGGATAGGAGGGTGGGAACCTGGCTATTGAAAAATGCAAACAAGGTTGGGTTGGGGGGAGGTAATAAAGATTCGTCTCTTTTATATAAAGAGGGGGAGATCAAAATCAGGATGTGGGAATTCAGATTTTTCAGGTTTTCACCTTAAAATTTTAAATTTTATAAAATTTTTCAAGATATTATATTTTTTCTAAATTATACATTTTAGTTATTGATTATCACAGTGTAGTCATTTGATCAGTTTTACTTTTCTAATCATATAGTCAGGGGATTGATTAAAATTATGGTTGAAAATGATCAAATTGTGATTGAAAATGACCAAATTGTGATTGAAAAATGACCAAAAATTGATTAACTTGTGTTTGAAAATAATCAAAAACGATCAAATTGTGAATAGTTCAATAATTGATCGAGTTGTGCATAGACCAAAAAATGATCAAATTGTGGATTAGACCAAAAACGATCAAATTTTCAGGAAGGAAAAACATAAAAAAATCATGCATTTTACTTTTGTTTTGAATATAAGTGAATGTAAGATGAGGAAACTTCTTACAAACAAAGAACTTTTGTTTCCTTAAATTCACTTTATTTACCAGTAATAAAACACATGAAATCTTGTTGCGCAGTTTGGCGACCCTTAACACAGCTTTTATATCCTTTTACATCCTCCGATTTTTTAAAGTGATATAAATTCAAAACCATGACGAATAGTAACGGAAACCATTTCATTTTTTCCCACTTTTTACGATCATAATATAATTACAGGAGCAAATTGAAACTTTACTCGACAATATAAACAACAAATCAAGCCACGAAGGTATTAAAATAAATAAGAGAAGTAGAAAGTCTTTTTCCTGACATTTAAAAGTAATGTGTTTGTAAAATGTATTTACGTTTTTATGTTACTCTTATTCGTTATAGCTGTCGGCGTTTGTGAAGAAATATCACGCGTGCCTCTGCTATTAAACTTCGCACGTAAAACGATCATGGAAGCCTGGACAGAACAGCAAGCAATTTCTACGGGAGCATGAAAGAGACCGATAGAAAAGACTATAAAAACGATGTGGAAGAAGCTCCTCGGCTGTAAAAATCAAAACCTGCCTTTCCAAGTTTGATTTAGGAGAAGACATCACCGATAAAAAAGGAGTCAACTCTGCCTTTTTCAAACCTGTGATCTCCTCTTTGATAGTATGCAATTAACGGATTTGAGAGGGCAAACTAATAATTTGAATTTTTTACACTTTTTTTCTCACCTTCACAAAAACTAAAAGTTCTAACAAAGTAATTTCTTTCTATTAAGACAAATTTTATAAATCAAATTTACCCAGAATTCAATTCAGTTTGTAAATCCTGTCAAAATTGATTAAAGTTTTAAAATAAAATTTTGTTATTTTTGGAATATTTACCCATTTTGAATGAACATTTAATTTAAAAGTGACCAAACAGGTTAAAATTCATCCAAAATTTACCAAACGTAATCAAATTTTCTCATAAATTACTCAAAATTTCATTTTAAATTAACCAACTTTGTCTATTTTATCAATTTAAATAGAATTTAATGTGGAACTACAGCCACAAACCCATCAATTGACCCACAAATACTGAAAAGCAATATTTTAAACTCTACATGCAACTTACTAAGAAAAGAACCTCTCAACCCATCAAAAAAGACCAACCAGAACGCCACCAAAAACACAACATCCATCATCTCTATTTTCCCTTTTTCTATATAAGGCCTAAACTCCCACATTCCCAAACGCCTAAAACTCAATTTCTATTTCGTAACTCTCACATTTTTCTTCTTTTTTACGACACCGTGTCTGTCAAACTAAGATCACAAAGCATCACAAACATTGAAGATAAAAAAAGACGTGTTACCCCACGCCCACTTCTACCCCTCTCACCTACCTAAAAAAAAAAAAAAAAAAAAGACATCAGTGGAATGCAACAACTTATGGAGGCAATAAAACGTTTAGAGGCAGCTGTTCTCCATTTCCTCTCACTCGTTTTTCTTCTTGTGAAATGAACCAATGCACTCACAGGTGTGGGTTGTACCGAGGGGGAAAAAACGAAGGGGTAAAACGGGGTATCCAGGAGGAGGAAAGGGGTTAAAAAAAAGTGCAGCAAGGGTTGAGGAGTCTCTCCCCTAACTCCATGACACGCGCCCCTAATCCAAACAGTTTGACCTCTGACCTTGTTGCATCAATTGGAAAAATTAAAAATAACAAGGAGTGAATCTAAATAGAGAAAGGGGAGAAAACAGACGTAGAAAGTAAAGTCGATAAATCCAGGCAACGAGTGACTTACGAAACAAGTGGTGCGGATGAAATCGGTGAAGACCATCCAGCATCTTTCTCGCGTGGGTTGAGGATGAAGAACAAGAGGTAGGGCGATGAAGCAAGGCTAAATGTGTTTTCACCCTGGATTCACCTTCTCCTTCATAACACAAAGAGAGCAAGAGAATAAAACAGGAGTGGGTGGGCAAAGAAACTAACTAAGTTGTACAGCTATTTCATGTCCATTTCTTTTCCGAGTGTGAAAAAAGTGGATCAAAGTTTGAAACTAGTGTAATCTAAAGTTGTGTCTTGAAGGTACATTGTATCAAATGCTGATTGCTTAGAATGGATGAAGGTTCTTGCAAGTTGCAACCAGTGAGCATCTTTGTACGATATAGTGTATAATAAGGCTACAATTATTTTCGACGTTTTTCCATGTTTTCGACCTTAGTCCATAAAATTTTCGATGTTATTCCGTGGACTAAGGTCGAAAATTTGAAATTTTTGTTATGAAAAACTACATTTTCTAATACGAACAAGTAATTTCCAATTTGAAAACTTTTCATATCAATTTCTTTTGTTCATTACTCCATTGTCAATGCCAACTTTTTTAGTAGAACTTGTTGACTTGTAAATTAGAGACCACTAAACAACAGAACCAACTTAGGCATTTTACTTTCAGTTGAAGAAAAATTGCAGCAATTTGACCAAAACAGTAATTTTTCAACAGTTTTCTTGTAATCAGTGCAGTTACTTGCAAAAAAACTGCAATACTGCTGTTTTTAAAACCCTTGCTACAAGAACTGTAATTTTCTGAACTAAAGAACTGTATCACTATTTGTACTGACTTTTCAGTTAAAATTTCTTATTGACCTCAAAATCCCTCGACTAAAAACCCTAAAAACACCCAAATCACCTCATTGAAGAAACCCCTAATTGAAAAATAGCGTGAAACCACATTAAACTCACCTGCTACTTCAACTACCACGCAACTATTATGATTTCAATTGAACCTCTGGTCACACAAACTAATAATAAGCAGTTAACCTTGGAGATAATCAGCTTCTATAAACAGCACCAAATTATTATTTTATTTCCCCATCTATTTGAGTGC
Source organism: Pachymerium ferrugineum (assembly GCA_034686365.1). Classification (NCBI taxonomy): domain Eukaryota; kingdom Metazoa; phylum Arthropoda; class Chilopoda; order Geophilomorpha; family Geophilidae; genus Pachymerium; species Pachymerium ferrugineum. The sequence continues at coordinate 20,347 of JAQGAS010000232.1, read as the reverse complement.
GTGACGTTCATTTTCCCTACACTACCAAATCATTTTTTTTACCCGCAGAGCCTTTGAGGCACGAAAACTGTAGATAAACTTTGCGTGTTGGTAGCTCCAAGGGTTTTTCATACGCAATTCAATCCGCCCATAAAGTTAAGTTGAAACGCACGATTTGAGCGTTCCATTGGTATTTCAATGATATTTTCTTACCTTTCACCAAAAAGCCACTCCAAGTGAAAAGCACGGCTACGATGACAAGAACTGGCGGGCACAACATCGTCGTCTACTGGACACCCAAACGTCGCCCAAGAAATGTAAGTAGAACGCCAGTCGAAGAGAAATAAAAAGCGGTGAAATTCAATCTGTAGGAATAAAAAGAAAAGAAGAAAATATGAGAAATGCAAAATCATAACTCTATATAAACAAATAGTCAAAGTATAAAAATGTTTTATTGTATAAAATTCTCTATACCTTATTACCAGTAAAACTCCGCCGTCTAGAAAAATCCCCAACAAGTGCTTCCACTGAGCAATATCCCCTCTTATTCCCTCCCCCAAATGGGCTCCCAACCCCCATTCATTTAAATAACTCCAGACCAATTCCTACACACTCCGTCTAAAAAATTCATTTTCGAATTATCCCGATACCCCATTATTTTCCCCTCACAACTCTATGTGAAAAAACAATCCTACAGAGTTTAAACTGAAAACGGATTTCTCCTGACGTGAGGGGATAGTGAAGAAAGAGGCGAGCAATTCATTTGTCGCTCACTAGGGGCGCCAATGTTGTGTTCTCGAGGGAAATAAAGACGATGATCGAAGAGAAGAAGAATACACCCAGGCTTAATACCCTACTAGCCTCATTCTCAGCCGAGTGCAAACTCCCTGTGGATGTGCGACACAAGCTTCTGCTAGGATGTTCTTAATTGCAAGATGCTACTGTTCATGACACACATCGAATCTAAGATTTTATTAACGGACCATAGAATGGGTTGGAAATGTTAGGTTTCAAGAGTATTAAAGTAAAACCAAACTTTTAGAGGCAAAAAAAAAAAAAAGATTTTGACACATGTTAAATATTTTTAACATGTCCCGTTTCAAACTGGTGGCAGTTTTGTGAAACTTTTTGTTTAAGGGATTTATAAAGTCGGGAGATTGAGTACGAGTGGTTTTACCATAGCTTATTAGTGGAAGTGACAAGTTGCTCGGTCTTTTAGTGCTGGAAATTATTTTGCATCGTCAGGTACATTATGTCGTGACACAGTAACTGTGTGTAGCCGACCTTTGACGCATCCCTCTAGTAAATATTGGCACAGTGACTCCTTAGTATTGACAGTTGGGACAGAATTATTTTTGTATATATTTCCTATTTAATAAATTGTAAGTCGAGCTAAGTTACGAGCAACTTATAACTCCCTGCTTCGCTATCTAAAGTAAAGTACGTGCGAAATTCCGCCTAATAACTTTTAACTCATTCATTCCTATCCAAACACAGTGTTTTTATCCCCCTGATAAATAAATTTTGTAATAAGCACTTACCAATTTCCAGTGTTGGTTGCGACAATATCAAATGCGGCGAATTTAATATCCAAATGAACTCTACTGAACCAACTTTCCATGGAAAAGCGACTCATAAAAGCGAGCGAGCGACTTACTCGAACTCCAAGAGGGGAATGGAATGGTGGGGGATAAAACTCACCCTTAGACTAGTTCCCCCTCTTTTGCAATGGCCGAGCCAGGGTATTGGAGGAGAGAAAGAAAGAGGGGGTATAGTGAAGGAAGGAGAATGAGGGCCACCTTATCCCCCTTTCCCCTCCTTCCATCATCCTTCTTCTTATCCCCCTCTATCCTCCCTTCCCCATCCCGTCCACCAGTTTCGGAGTTTCATTTCGGGAACAGGAAATCGGGAGTTTGTTGCACCCCCTTGAGCTTGTTGCTTATTTTTTTCTAGCGGTCCTTACCCCACGGGAAGTGTGGGGAAGGGTTAAAAAACTGTTGAAGGTTGTGGGTAAGGAAGTGGGTCAGGGTCGAAAGGGTGAAATGTTACCATTCGTGTTGACATTTTTTTTCTAATGAGGTTTGAACTTGAAAGAGACCCTACCCCTCACTATCTAATCCATACGCCAATTAAGATCTTTATTATGTCCTTATTCCCCACTTTTTAACACCCAAACTTTTGTCATGTTTTAATTTTGAGAAAATTGTAGGAGGGAGATTACTTTTAGTGGAAGTGGGAATTAAAAACGTAGGGGTAATTAAAAAATTCCAAATTTCTAGGTAGATTTGAACTTATTTTTGAGTTAAATGTGGATAACCCCCACAATTGAATTCTTACGAAACACTTTAGAAAGACGGGTTAAAAGTAGGGGTTAATATAACTCCAACATCTTTGTTCCTTCTCATATTTGCCTTTCAAACGTCTAGTGTTAAAAAAATAATACCCCCACTTTTAAACCCCTACTTTTGATTTACCCCCACTTTTTAAAACAAAAATGATTGGGTTATAATATTCCAAAATTAACTATGTAAGAAAACATCCCCACCACTTTTTAACCCCACCTGTCACTACTCGTTTTTTCTAATTCTAAAAAAAAAGGGGGGTAAACATATTTTTTAAAGTAATAAAAGCCTAATTTTTTGATTTACGGCGTTTTATCTTTATAGCTACTGCTTCTTTAGCTGTTAGGCTACTTTTTTAGGCCTCCATTGAAACCTTCACAAAAGCGTAAAACTGCTAGAGGTTGAAATATAATCTCCCAAAAAATCTTAGGGCGCTTTCCAAGAAAAAAAATAAATAAAGAAAACCAAAAAGTGGACCCTCTTTGAAACGTCATGACTCAAAACTCTGTCCAGTTTCCGTAGTGGACAGGCAAATGACAACCAATTTTTTGTCACACCCTCGTTATACTAAACGTCCAGTCTTACTCTTCAATTCAATATCAACTTCGTCTTACGAGGTTTGAGGTGGGGCTACGAATCTTATGCGGCGTTCTTTGTGAACTCCATAAAATAGGACAAACGGAAAGAGGAGGAGGAGGGAGTCAAGTGGAGTTGCCCACCAACAAGAAGGTGGACGAGGGGAGTTTGATGGTGGACAGTTGGCTCCAGTCTCATGACCTTCGAGGTCAGATGGGAGGAAAAGTGGCTGGACTACTACCCCCCCGCCTTTTCTCTCGTCCCTCTACATCGTCCCCTTATCCCCCACATGTGAGACCTTGTTCCAAATAATCCCCAAGTTAAAAAATGAACCTGAACTAAAATTTAATTAGAAATAACTAATAGTGAAAGAGAAAATTGCCTTGAAAGATTAGGAATTAGCTGAACTTCTAAGTCCTAGCAAACTAGGACATAAAAGTTAACTTCCATATCATGGATTGAAAACGTTAAAACAGGAAAACACCAGCTGAAAATTACGAATTAGCTGAAGTAAAGTAATTCGCAAGTCCTAGTTTGTTAGGACTTAGAAGTTAGTTCAGCTAATTTCTAACTTGTGTCAAATTAGGACACAAAAGTTACTGAAGGCACAAATTTTTTAGTTTTGTCATGGGTTACTCAGTACGCAGAAGTTAGTGAGGCAAACGAAACTGGAAATTGAATAAATGTAACTTCTAGGCCCTATGTAAACTAGGCAATAGAAGTTAATATATATAATACTTTCTTTAATGATAAAAGTTAGTTAGATTAGCTTGGAATTCTTAATTTCTGCATTATAATTTCTATATGTTAATAACTTTAACCTCTTATTTTACATCCATTACAAAATTACATCTATAGGACATAAAAGTTAACACGCAAAAGTTAATTAGGGCATAAAGTTAATTAACTTTTAAGCTCGTTAGATGATGTAGTCCCAACTATTAGTCAGGTCACTTTTGGTGATATCTGGTATTATCTGTTTTGAGTTACTTAGGACTTAAAAGAAGTTAGTTAGCTAATTTCAAGTCTTTCCTAGTTTCATTTCCATCTACAGTTACTAAATTTTCACGTATCTTTTTTGAGTTTTCTCGGTACTGTATTTACAAACCGTAAAACCTCCAACAAACCCAATAAAATATCACTGGAATTTTCTGTTTTCTAACTCACAATTTACTCAATTTGTTTGAGTAGTTGAAAAAACCCTGAGGGTGTTACTTCCCACTCCCTCTTCTCAAACTTTCACATTGGCCACATTCTAGGGCAACCTTTGAAGAATCTCTCATTGATACTTGAGAAGTCTAATTGTAAATAAAGAAATCCACAATCAACTGGTTTTGTTTACTTTCACAAAACGTTTGTTCTTGGCCTAATTGACCCTTTTCTAGTTTCAAAAAAAAAACTTTGCGGTTACTTTTTTCAGAACAGGCACTTAAGGAAAAAATATCCTAAGGCCTTCACACATACAAATAAAGACAATCTTTTGGAGAAATTTCTTGACTCGTTGAATAAAACTCCACAAGATCAACAACATGAGTAATTGTAGCAATGACCTTTGCAGGATATGTATTAAAATATGAAAAGATACACAAGTAGCATCATAATAACAAATTGTACATCCTTAAACTGAATCCGAATTAAGACTCCTCCCAGTAAATTATAGGTTCATTGAAAACATTTTCAAGGTTAAAACGATTTTATTCGTCGCAATAACATTCAATTACTACAATTGTCAGTGAAGAAATTTTAGACCAAAGTTACGCAATAAAACACGTGTCAGGGGTTGGAAAAAGGGTTTTTAAACGGGGGGAAGTGAATTCAACCCCTACATTTTTTTAACCCTCCCCTCACCTGGAATGAGGAAGTGAGAGGGTTAAGGGAAAGTGTAGTGGAAGAGAAGGGGTTAGGGGAAAGGGTTAGGGGATCTACCCTAGTAAAAAAAAAAGTGAGGGTTGTACCCAGTTGTATCTAACCCTTTGATGGTAATAAAAAAAGCAACAGGTAAGGATTTTCTATGCCCCACGTGTAGGATAGGGGAGTAAAAAAAAAGAAAAGAAGGGTTAGGTAGGTTGGTAAATGTTAAAAAAACACTCGGCATGGAAATGTGGCGTGAAAACAAACATTCGTCAAATTGCGTCACAATACATTTCAACGGTTTAGTTTTTCTTGTTGTTGCTTCATCACAGATTGGTTGCACAATGGATGAGTTTTTTTTTTTTTTTATTCTTTCTTGTCTTTCCCCTTTCAAATTACTTGTTGCTGACAATCAATTGTAGTCTTTCTTTTTTTAGTTGGTGATCACATAAAAAAGATTTGTCAAGAAGAATTAGGATGTGATCAGTAGGAGAGTTTAGGTTAATAAAACAGTAGGTTTAATGATTTTGATAATAAAGTGGGGTTTGGAGATTTTGGTGATTGTTTTTTTCAAGGGGGTTTCTCGTTTCTGTTGGTTTGTTGTTATGTAGAGGGGTTTGAAGTTGTTTTGTATGGTGTGTCTGATTAGAATTTGTTCTTTAATTATGATATCTAAGATTATTGGGAGATTTTTGTCATACGCTTGTGAATTAAACTCTCATATTTCAAAAAAAAACGAAACATAAAAAAATTAATGGTTTCGGAGTCGTTTTTTGTGTAATATTGACCAATTGACCTGTAATCATTGACTACATTTTTTGATGATTAAAATGTAATTTTTTAAATTTTAATCATTTTAAACCAAAAAACGAATCTGATCAAACATTGGTAAAATTCGACCACATTTTGCCTCTTAAGGGACAAAATGTCCGCAGTCATGAACCCAATTTGGGATGTTTGATGCTTATAAAACCCTACAACTAACGGATTAGCATCATATGAAACTCATCCATCACTTCAACCCAAAACAGACATTTATTCTATTTACCTTAAAAATGATTGCTCCAACGTGAATTGGCGCGCTCTCTCACAACCAATTTTTCCGTAATTCTGAATCAAAATTTTGGAATTTCATCCGACACAATCCATTACACAATAAAAATAAAAATGTGAAACTCAATATTATCGTCCTATTCTCGTCTTTTGAGCAAACTTGTTTCTCAAATAGGGTAAAGTATTTACCCACACTGATCCCATTGAGCACCTTCTTCCTGCTCCTTCCATTCTATTTGTCTCAAAAACGAGTGCAGCTGTTCAAGCTTAAATTCCATAAGATGACAACCACCACAAAATTCCATCTTTAGAAATGTAAAAATTCACCTTACAGTTAAAACTCTGTACAAATTAATCTTTAAAACTAATTCGAAAACAGCGTCTCATTTCTAACTAAATGTCAGTTCACAGTATTAAAAATTTAATCTCAAATTAAACACTAGAAATTTGCATAAGCAAGAACTGATTTGGTTGGGGTACGCGAGTTTTTCTCTCTCTCTCTCTCTCCCCCGCACGAAACGTGATCGACTTTACACGTTCGAAATTAAAAAAACTCATTACTCCCCCTCTCTCTTGCATCAATTCTGCATGGGAACCCCCACTCTTCTTTCTCCCCCCCCATTTTTTTTTTCCAATTCATTGTTTTTAATGAAAAGCCATCACAAAACCTTTTCAAAAAAACATTGCGTTATTTTTATAAACTAAAATATTATAAACCCCTTTAAATAATTTTACCTTTTTGAGGTAAACAAAGATAAAATTCGACTGTAAAAACATGTTCATTACCACAATTTGATAACACTTGTTTACGTGCATTGCGCAATTGAGATATGTCGGGGGGAAAAAATGATTGTGTAACACGACAGTGTTTATTTACTTTTTTAGATGTCGTAAAAAATTAAGTGTGGGAGAAAAAATATTGAATTGTCTGCCACATCTTAATCAACTGGACAAGTAAAAATGTAAAAAAAAAAAAAAAAGATAATGACCTAAAGTTGACAAATTACACCTGCAATCAATTTTATTTTACTACTCACCTTTTTGAGTTATTAAAGAATCAAAACTAATCAACTAAAAAACCCCGAATCTTCAAAATAATCAATTGCATCCACGCGGGTTTCGTTAACGTTTATAAACAAACCCACACGTGGTTACGCAATTAAATACAGCAGCTAAAAATTGGCTAAAAAACGTGCTCCGATATAACCAGTTTCTGTGTTTCAGTTAACTCAAAGTGAACGTTACTATAACGTGTCGAGTAGCGAGTAATTCCGTCACCTAGCGTATAACGCCAAAATGGCGAAAACATCGTGAAAACCTACGACGTACGCGGGGGGAGGTTTGAATCTCCCCTTGCACCCCTTGAACGCAATGCAATGTCAGGCAAAAATATAGCGTTCACAATGTTATAATAAATAGATAAAAGTGTATCGTGTGTTGATCGCTTTCTTAAAAAAACATGGTACGCGAGTGGTGCTGTGAAGAATTTGGTTGAGAGGGACGCACACGCCGAAGCCATGGATGAGAGCGATCACGTCACACGCGGTAAAATAAACGGCGATGGCGCATATAACACTCACCGAAATGTTTTGACGATTTTCGTTTGTTGGTGGCGTCAATTGGTGATGAATGTCGCGGTGTATCACGCCATATCCACCAGTCAATAGGCGCGTGATGTAACGAGGTGAATAGTGAGAAACGAATAGTAAGAGTAAAGAAACGATGCAAAGCTCACGCCAATGTCACTTCCTACTACACGAGCATGAGTGCTTTTTTATGACTGGCAGGTTTCCAATATGGCAGCACAGGAGCGCCATCTCTGGAAGGTTGGGAGATTTGGTTTGAAAAATCGATTTGTTTACATTTTAGGGTTTACATAGTTGTCGGTAGACGTCGCTAGCAAGTTGATAAATCATTTTTAATGCTATTGCAAAAATAAATTAATCCTGTAATGAAGTAGTGAGAGTCATAATATAACAACTACTTCTTAACTTTATTTGAAATTACGAATTACTTTAACATTGCATGTTTCAGAAACTTTTGAAAATAATCAAAAAGTGTGAGCAAAGATATTCCAAGAAAAAGTTCAATACTCTCTCACACTAAACTTGTAAACGAATGCGCGAAAAACTCCTTTACAACTAATTTTATATTCGTATTCGGTAAAAGACCAAGCTCAGTGCCTGGGGTTGAGTAACGAAAAAAAGAGATGTAATACTCTGTTAGGTTACAAGCTCTTTTACAATTACTATTTTGGGCTGAGCTTTGGACTGTTAATAGTATGAAATTAAGGTTATATATTAATATTTCTTGTAATGTATTGCAATATGGCAGGTGGGATTCCATGAATGGTAATCTGAAATTTGAAATTTTTAGATGCAAATTTCTTAAATAATATTGACGCATAATCACTTGCACTGTGCGCCTAAGGAATGCACTTGTTTGTTAGCCCAATCATTGATGCATTGTATGTTTTCTTCTAAACTAACACAAGGATTTCAGCAGTGTTTAAATAGGAAAACTAAAATATAAAGTACAATTAACGTTCAAAAAAATGAAAATTGCTTCCAAGTACTTTCACCAAAAAAGTGTAAATAAAACATAAATTCATAAATTTATTAATCAATAAATTTATTAATGTTAAGTCTTGCACTTCTTTTTGACAAGAATGCGAGAGATAAATTCAAAAGAATAAAAACTTACTTCAGTAGGTGAAATTAAGATACTGTATGTATAACCGGTCGACAAAACCAATCTACGAATGAACGTCATCTTTTTAATAGTCGGTGTTAATTTGTGAAAATCCGCCTACAAAAAAATAAACTTTTACATTTTGTGTAATAATATTAACAAATTATTATATTACGCCAGCGCTGTTTCTGGAATATTTTGTTGCATGAAGCCACCAAAGTACATTCGTTCCAGTGTAATGCCAAAGCAAGTCTGAATGTGATTGTAATATTTTAAAAAAGCAAAAAAGTTCATTAAATTAAAATTTTTACTTCAAAAATTAATTACCAGAATAGTACGTACAATAGGACATCTACCGGCTATTGTGTCCACGACATTATGATGTAACCACTCTCTTGAGAAACATCTTGTGTGGTTTACAGCATATCCACACTAATCAAAATATAAAACGATATACGCAAATAATGAAAGAAAGTAGAGAGATTCTAAACTTACCCGATAATATTGTTCAAAGTGAGGGACATAATTACTTTTCAATAAATCTAACAAGGATACATTTATGGTAGAAAATGGTTGGTATCTTTTACTCCAAATATCCAATTGGGAGCATTTTACACTTTTGTTACAAGCTTCAAAAAATTAAAAAACTCTTTTTCATAGTCGTAACCAAAGGTGTTGCTCCCCCAAGGACAAACAGTTACTGCAGGAAATTTGAAATTAAAGAGTGTTTCGGTTTCCATATTTGTGTTGGTAGGTCCCGATAAATATTTTTGAATACAAATAACTTGCCATAAACACATACTAGTGCTGATACTCGTAAATAAAAACCGTAAAATTGTATGAGAGTTAAAAAAATTTAGTTTGGTTTTTCTAACTTTCCGGTTTATGGGTAGAGCTACCGGGTGCACTCTGCGCTTGTATCCTGCTTTCAATACAACGCCACGAATTACAATATTCGTGTGTCTAGCATTATGTCGCATTTTCCTGAAATGTAACTTAATGTAAATTAAAATGAAACAAAAGCATTGTAAATTCTGTCATAGATCTGTATTCCGAAGAAGATAGGCAAATTGTATAGGATATAGGGATAGGATTCAAAACTTACTACAGATTCACCTTGACAAATCTGCAGCTACGTGTTACTAATGATTATCCGGTAAAAATCTGTTTGAAAATTAAATTGCAAATACACGAAAACTGTTGTTGTAGTAATTTGCGCGATAGTTGTGGATTTAATACGTGGTTCGTTGTTTGTACTGATTGTGGTTTTCAGGTATAGTAGCTCAGCAACTAACTATTAAACCAATAAAGTCATTCAAATACAAACCCACAAAAAAAAGATGTTTTTGTAATGTTCACTTAAAATGCAGATCAATGAACATAAGACAATTCAAGGTGCAATTCGCAATTTTCATCTGATATTACATACTCAAAAAATGAGTGTTCAAACATGACGATTAGGCTGTTGACACCCTGCGCTTAAATGCTGATACGCCTTTGCTCGTGTATAGAAGGTGTGAAAATGTGGCAGAGGGCATTGTGCAACCATTAAGGGAATACACATCTTCAATTTATCGAAAAGTCAAAATATGAGCATAAAGCAAGCCAAGTTACACATTAAAATTGCAAATTGCTTTAACAGTATTTTTTGAGCAATTTTTGAAAGTATTGGAATAGCGAGAGCAAAGAAACGCCAAGGAAAAGCCCAATATTGCCTCCGATATCAGAGATCAAATTTGTTGACGAATATGCATAAAACTCTCTTACGATTAACTTTGTATTCGTACTTGGTACTACAGCCAAATCAGTGTTTTTGTCAGTGGTGTAATATTCTGACTTCGAAACAGAACAGACAATTAAGTTGCAAGCTCTATTGCAATTACTGTTTTTGACTGCGTTTTGGGCACGTGATATTATTTTGTTCAGCTTATCTATTTCATCTAATGAACTGCAATAAGGCAAATCGGATTCCATCCATGGTAATCTGTAATTTGAAAGTTCAGAATGTAGAATTTCTTATTTTGGTTTTCAAAAAATTTAAATAATTACTTGCACTTTGCCTCCTGGGCTAGGATTTTATTGTTGATCCAATTATTGATGCATTGTATGTTTTCTTCCAAACTGACACAAGGAATTCGCGTAGTATTTAAATATAAAAACTGAAATAATAATAGGATTAGAAATTGAACTAATTTTTAGGCCATAAAACGCAAAACCAAGTTACGTACTTGCATTTCTTTTCCCCAAAAATGAATAAACGGCTTATATATAACTTTCCTACCTGAAGAGGCTAGTGACTTACACTTTACACGTGCGTTTCCTGACCCATCTTTTTAGAGTAAACCTTATCCTTCACCTGGACTAACAACCATGCATTTTAGGTAAAAATGTGGGGCCAGCTGTTAGTGGGAAATTGAAAATGTGTGTCATTGACGCTAAGGCGAGAGCCGAGAACAGCGCGTGTTGTTCGAGGCGGCAATTTTTAGAACCAAAACTGTTAGATTGATACCATTGACAAAAAAAATTAAAATTAAAATTAAAACATTTTATACCCCGACCCGAAATATCAAAATACATCGAAATTAAATCACAAGGTTAAAAGAGTGTATTAATAGGTTATGCCAGTTATCCGATTTAATCAGATTCACTGACATCACTGACTTCCAACCTGAGTTAGTCAGACTTACTTCAGTAACTGAAAATTGGAGACGAACAACAAAACCTGCAGGTACTAAAGCTGTGGCAGTAACAGGTGTTTTTTGAATACTTGGTGTTAATTCGTGTAAATTGGCCTATTAAAAATTTAACCTTAATATTGAGATGAATTTAGAGCACCAAGTAGTTACCAAATAATAAAAACTACCGACACGCTGTGCAGTCAGCCACCAAATCCATTCCACTCCAATATATTGAAAAAGTACATCTTCACATACCCGAAAAGACAAAACTGCATTTAAAAAATTCTCTTACTTCATTATAAATTTGAATTACCAGAATAATATGTATGGCATGTACCAGCATGTGTATCTATTGTTCGATGATACTTCTCAGTTCTCATACATTTCGTGTCGTCTACAGCGTAGGCACACTAAAATAAACATAATACAGTAAATATATAAAAAAAAAGTTTATTACTTACAGTAGTCACGTGTTGAAATTGAGGAACATAATTAGTTTCCCACAAATCTAACAAGCTTATATTAATGCCACTAAATGCTTGTTGTTGTTTTTTCCTCTCTTCTAATTGAGAGCATTTCTCATTTTTTTCACAAATTTCATCAAATGCTTTATGATACTCGTAACTGCTACCAGACTTAGTAGGGCAGAGAGTAACTGCAGGAAATTTGAAGTTTAAAAAAGTTTCGATTTCGATATCTTTGCTAGTGGGTTTCCATAAATATTTTTCAACACAAATTCCAATTTGCCAAAAACAAACGCATGAACTGGCAATTGCAAATAAAAGCCATACAAATTTTTGACCAGTTGTCTCTTTAGGATTGGCTTGTTTTGATGTTGCCCATGCGTTTAATCTGCGTTTCTGCATTCTAGACCTATAGCCAGCATATGACTCCAAAGCTGGGAATAGTGAGATAACAGTAGAACGCATCATCCTGTATAGTGTATTTAAGAAAATGTGTCTGTGTGTTTACAATATGCTTACAGCAATGAAATGCGTTGCAGAAGTTCTGATGATGCTTAACTGCTTTCTAATATGTGAGATAGTTGTGGTGGTTCGTTGTTTATAGATATGTTTAGGGTATAGTATCTCAGCAACTAAAGATTAAACCATTAAAAACTTGTTCAATTATAACAAAAGGTGGTTCTACCGGCTTGGCTCCAATTAAAGTTAAAATAATTAAATGTCAAATACAAATAAAATAAGATATTTTTGTAATGTTCATTCAAAATCTAGATCAATGAACAAAAGAGGAGCAATTCACAATTTTTATCTGACATTACATACTGAAAAAAATGAGTGGTGTTGAAACGGGCCGATTAGGCTATTGACATCCTGTGAAATTGCTAATACACCTTTGCTTCTGTATGAATGTGTGAAAATGTGTTAGAGGGCATCGTGCATCTATTAAGGGAATACACACCTTCACATGATGCATCATACATTCGATTCGATTCGATATGCTGTAGAACTCGGTTTCAACGAACCCGTGATACAACGAACTGATTGATCAATGAACATGCGACAATTCAAGGTGCAATTCACAATTTTCATCTGATATATAAAGAGTGGTGTTGAAACATGCCCATTAGGCTGTGGACAAACCCTGTAACAGCTAATACACATTTGATTGTGTATAGAAGGTTTGAATATGCGGCAGAGGGTATTGTGAATCTATTAAGGGAATACACACCTTCCACTTAGTGCATGTCGATTGACATACACCATTCGATAGATACACCCCTGTAAGTGTAAACATCAATAGACAATACTGTATTGTTGATGTTACTCCTCAAGACATTTCAAGTCACTGTCACTGTCAAAGATTGAGCAAAGGTTTGTACGGTAAATTTTTCTTTCTGGTCTCTTATCATTGAATCTTACCATGATTTTTTTTTTGTTGGAGGGGGGGTGGGGGGAGATACGACATGTAAATACATAAAAAAAAAGAAAGGGCCTTTCTTACTCTTGCAATAATAAGCTTTTAAATTCTACCACTGACCTTTATTCTAATGAAGATGTAAATAGGTGTGTGGTGAATGGACTATGACTGTGAACTCTCTAAATTTGCTGCAAATTTTTAAACAAACGTACAGATAGATTTTACTAAAATATTCCGTAACTTTTTCGTTTCCGTTTAAAAGTCTGTGATTGGTAACTAATTGGCGAAAATTTGCGAAGGTGAATTGGTGCTATCGATATGACCACTCTGTAATTGCAAGACATTAACAAACAATATGGATCAAGCTTATAAGAATACTTACAGTTAAGGTTTTCTGCTCTGCATTAGAGGGTGCTCAATCAACTAGTGACTTGCCAACAGCAAACACTTTCATTTGCAACCCAACAAATAATTTTGTTGATTTAAACAAAGACCTTCCTGGAAACTCATAAATTGAAAAACAACTGCACTCAACAAGTGCATACAGCGTGAAGTTTATTTATGAGAATAGCAGTGAATACTTCAAATTTGATTAATCAGGTTTCGAATAAAGATAGTTTAGTATTGATTCAAAAATAAATTCAACAAAAAATCAAAAGAGTAGTTAGTATAAAGTAAGCCAAGTTACACATTAAAATTGCAAATTGCTTTAACAGTATTTTTTAAGCAATTTTTGAAAGTATTGGAATAGCGAGAGCAAAGAAACGCCAAGGAAAAGCCCAATATTGCCCCCGATATCAGAGATCAAATTTGTTGACGAATACGCATAAAACTCTTTTACGATTAACTTTGTATTCGCACTTGGTAATAAAATCAAAACAGTATTTTTCTTTGTGCTCGGATACTCTGACATCGAAACAGAATAGACAATTAGGTTGCAAGCTCTATTGCAATTACTGCTTTCGACTGTATTTTGGGCACGTGATATTATTTTGTTCAGTTCATCTATTTCATCAAATGAACCGCAATAAGGTAAATCGTATTCCATCCACGGTAATCTGTAATTGAAAGTTCAGAATGCAGAATTTCTGATTTTGGTTTTAAAAAAATTTAAATACTCACTTGCACTTTGCCCCCAGGGCTAGGATTTTATTGTTGATCCAATTATTGATGCATTGTATGTTTTCTTCCAAACCGACACAAGGAATTCGCGTAGTATTTAAATATAAAAACTGAAATAATAGGATTAGAAATTGAACTAATTTTTAGGCCATAAAACGCAAAAGCAAGTTACGTACTTACATTCTTTTCCCCAAAAATGAATAAACGGCTTATATATAACTTTCCTACCTGAAGAGGCTTAGCAACTTACATTTTACACGTGCGTTTCCTGACCCATCTCTTTAGCTTTTTTTTTTTTTTTTAGAGTAAACCTTATCCTTCAGGACTAACAACCATGCATTGTAGGTAAAAATTTGGGGTCAGCTGTTAATGGGAAATTGAAATTGTGTGTCATTGACGCTTGGGGCGAGAACAGCGCTTGTTGTTCGAGGCGGCAATTTTTAGAACCAAAACTGTTAGGTTGATACCATTAAAAAAATAATAAAAATTAAAATATTTCATACCCTGACACGTCCTCGCCCAAAATATCAAAATACATCGAAGTTAAATCACAAGGTTAAAAGAGTGTATTAATAGGTTATGCCAGTTATCCGATTTAATCAGATTCACTGACATCACTATTCTCACTAATTTATTTCCAACCTGAGTTAGTCAGACTTACTTCAGTAACTGAAAATTGGAGACGAACAACATAATGTGTAGGTACAAAAACTCTGGCAGTAACAGGTGTTTTTTGAATACTTGGTGTTAATTCGTGTAAATTACCCTATTAATTAACCTTAGTATTGAGATGAATTTAGAGCACCATGTAGTTACCAAATAATAATCATTTCCGACATGCTGTGCAGTCAGCCACCAAATCCATTCCACTCCAAGATATTGAAAAAGTACATCTTCACATACCCGAAAAGACAAAACTGCATTTAAAAAATTCTCTTACTTCATTATAAATTTGAAGTTACCAGAATAATATGTATGGCATGTACCAGCTTGTGTATCTATTGTCCGATAATACTTCTCAGCTGTCATACATTTCGTGTCGTCTACAGCATAGGCACACTAAAATAAACATAATGCAGTAAATGTTAAAAAAAAAAGTTTATTACTTACATCAGTCCCGTGTTTAAACTGCGGAACATAATTAGTTTTCCACAACTCTAACAAGCTTGTATTAATGCCACTAAATGCTTGTTGTTTTTCTCTCCATGTTAATTGAGAGCATTTCTCATTTCTTTCACAGAAATAATCAAAAGCTTTACCATACTCGTAACCGCCACCAGAGTTAGTAGGGCAGAGAGTAACTGCAGGAAATTTGAAGTTTAAGAAAGTTTCGATTTCGATATCTTTGCTAGTGGGTTTCCATAAATATTTTTCAACACAAATACCAATTTGCCAAAAACAAACAAATGTACTGACAATTGCAAATAAAAGCCATACATATTTTTGACCAGTTGTCTCTTTAGGATTGGCTTCTTTTGATGTTGTCCATGCGTTTAATCTGCGTTTCTGCATTCTAGACCTATAGCCAGCATATGACTCAAAAGCTGGGGATAGTGAGAGAACAGTAGAACGCGTCATCCTGTATAGTGTATTAATGAAAATGTGTGTTTACAATATTCTTACAGCAATGAAATGAGTTGCAGAAGTTCTGAATGATGATGCTTAATTGCTCATCCTTGCAAATTCTTTGAAAATTTACAGACGGCAAAAATGCATTTAAAATGAATACAAAAAGTTTATTAATCGATAAAATAACGTTTTAAGTAAACGTGCAATAAAAAGCTTTTTGATCATGTACCGTATTATACTGCCAACCTAACAGCTGTGTATATACGATGTCTTTGATGCTATTAAAGATCGATATGGGACTTTTAAGGTTTGTAAGGTAGTTATACTGGAAGCCAATGGCTAACCAGATATTAAAATTGCCACATTAGCAAATAACTATTTTTTGTTACATTGAATTTGTCGTATCGATTTAAATATTGCATGAGTCGAAAATCGAAAAAGCAGCTCGTGAGAAAACTGCTGCTTTGACAAAACTGAATTCAGGGCCGGTTTCATACGTACGCAACAGATGCATGAAGCGGCAGTATAAGGGGGCGGTAAAATCGACCCAGAAAAAAATTAATTAATTTTAACTCTGAATAAATGAAATAACAATAAACTACTGGTAAATTACTTAATAACGAGTTACAACTACCGGCCTGAAATCACTTAATTAAAGCATTGATAGGGGAGGGGGTAGTAAATAAGTAAACCGCACAAAGTGCAAAAGTGTCTAGAACCGGCCCTAACTGAATTAAAACCACATTAAAAAAAAAAAAAAACGGCAGTCTGTGCTTGTATCCAGCGTTAATCAACGCCACGAATTACAGTATTATACATATGTATGGACATCATTATGACGCATTTTCCTAAAATGGAACATAATTAAAATTTAAATGTAACAAAAACATTGTAAATTCTAACATAGGCCTATATTCTGATGAAGATAGGCGAATTACGCAATATAAGTACAAAATCCAGAACTTACTGCAAATACTTTGAGTTTTGACAAACCTGCAGCTACGTATTACTAATGACTATCCGGTAGAAATTTGTTTTGAAAATTAAGTTGCAAATGCACTTATAACTTTTGTAGCAGTACTAGTTCATGCGATAGTTGTGGTTTGTTGTTTTTAGTCATTGTGGTTCTTAGGTATAGTATCTAAGCAACTAACGATTAAGGGATTAACCATAGATCTAAGCATATAATATTGTGCACCTTTGGTCGTGTACAGAAGGTGTGAAAATGTGGCAGAGGGAGTTGTGCATCTATTAAGGGAATACACACCTCACATGGTGAATGTCGATCGTTGATTGACATAACACCATTCGATAGATATACCCCTATCAATGTAGACAATACTGTATTGTTGAAATGTTACTCCCCAAAACATTACAAGTCACTGTCAAAGAGTGAGAAAAGGTTTGTACGGTAAGTTTTTTTTCTGGTCCCTTACTATTGAATCCTACCATTTTTTTTGGGTGGAAGGGGGGGGGGGGAGACAAACTAGACAAGTAAATACAGAATAAAGAAAGGGCCTTTCTTAATTCTTAAGGTTTTACCATAGACCTACATTCTAATGAAGGTGTAAATACCTATGAGGTGTATAGACTATGACTGTGATCTCTCTGCAAATTTTTAAATAAACCTACAGACAGATTTTACTGAAAATTCCATACCTTTTTCGTTTCCATTTAATAGTCTGGGATTGGTAACTAATTGCCCAAAATTTGTCCAGGTGAATTGGTACTATAGACATGACCACTCTGTAATTGCTAGACATTAACATTATTATGGATCAAGCGTATAAGAATACTTACAGTTAAAGGCTGTGTTGCTTCCCTACTCTGCATTAGAGAATGCCCAATCAGCTGGTGACTTGCAAACAGCAAACTCTTTCATTTGCAACCAAACAAAAGATTTTGCTAAATTAAAAAAAAGAGCTTCCTGGAAACTAATAAATTGAAAAACAACAGCATATAGAATTCTATTGAAAAATACACCGTTTATTTATGAGAATAGCAGTGAATACTTCAAATTTGATTAATCAGGTTTCGACAAAAGATAGTTTAAGTATTGATTCAAAAATAAATTCAACGAAAAATCAAAAGAGTAGTGTAAAGTAAGCCAAGTTACACATTAAAATTGCAAATTGCTTTAACAGTATTTTTTAAGCAATTTTTGAAAGTATTGGAATAGCGAGAGCAAAGAAACGCCAAGAAAAAGCCCAATATTGCCTCCGATATCGGAGATCAAATTTGTTAACAAATACGCGTAAAACTCTTTTACGATTAACTTTGTATTCGTACTTGGTACTAAAGCCAAATCAGTATTTTCGTCATCGGTCAAAAATTCTGAAAACGAAACAGAATAGACAATTAAGTTGCAAGCTCTATTGCAATCACTGCTTTGGACTGCGTTTTGGGCACGTGATATTATTTTGTTCAGATCATCTATTTCATCTAATGAACCGCAATAAGGCAAATCGGATTCCATCCACGGTAATCTATAATTTGGAAGTTCAGAATGAAGAATTGCTTATTTTAAAAAAATTTAATAATCACTTGCACTTTGCGTCCATGGCATGGATTTTATTATTAATCCAATTATTGATGCATTGTATGTTTTCTTCCAAACTGACACAAGGAATTCGCGTAGTATTTAAATATAAAAACTGAAATGATACGATTAAAAGTTATGTACTTGCATTTTTTCCCAAAAATGAATGAGCGGCTTACGAAATTCACACCTTTTTATTTTAAGTTTTGGCACATTTCTTTTATTCATGGTGTGAATTTCGGGCGCCTTTTTAGATATATAACCTTCCTACTTGAAGAGGCTAGCGAATTACACTTTACTTATGCATTTCCTGAACCATCTCTTTTTAGAGTAAACCTTATCCTTCACCTAAACTAACAACCGTGGATTGTAAGTCAAAATGTGGGGCCAGTTGTTAGTGGGAAATTGATAGTGTGTGTCATTGATGCTTGGGGCGAGAACAGCGCGTGTTGTTCAAGGCGGCAATTTTTTGAACCAAAACTGTTAGGTTGATACCATTGACAAATTAAATAAAAATAAAATATTTCATACTCTGACATGTCCTTGCCCGAATTAAATAAATCGAAGTTGAATCATAAGGTTGTAAGTGTGTAATAATAGGTTACGCCAGTTATCCGATTTAATTAGATTCACTGACATCACTATATTCTCACTCACTTTCAACCTTCATTAATTAGACTTACTTCAGTAACTGAAAATAGGAGAGTAACAGCATAATGTTGAGTTACAAAAGCTCTGGCAGTAACAGGTGTTTTTTGAAAACTTGGTGTTAATACGTGCAAATTGACCTATTAAACAGTTCCTTAATATTGAGATGAATTTAGAGCACCATGTAGTTACCAAAAATGGTTTTACATTATTGGTAGGTTTTAAAATCAGCCACCAAGTCCATTCCATTCCAAGATAATGCCAAAGTACATCTTCACATACCAAAAAAGACAAAAATACATTAAAAAAATTGTCTTACCTTATTATAACTTTGAAGTTACCACTATAATATGTATGGCATGTACCAGCATGTGTATCTATTGTTCGATAATAGTATTTCGCAGTTGTCGTACATTCCATGTCGTCTACAGCATAGTCACACTAAAATGAACATAACGCAGTAAATGTAAAAGAAAAGCAAAAGTTTATTACTTACAACAGTATCATATTCAAATTGAGGAACGTTATTACTTTCCCACAAATCTAACAAGCTTATATTAATGCCACTAAATGCTTGTTGTTCTTTTTTACTCTCTTCTAATTGAGCGCATTTCTCATTTCTTTCACAAATTTCATAAAAAACTTCATCATACTCGTAACCGCCACCAGTGTAAGTAGGGCAGAGAGTAACTGCAGGAAATTTGAAGTTTAAAAAGGTTTCGATTTCGATATCCTTGCTAGTGGGTTTCCATAAATATTTTTGAACACAAATTCCAATTTGCCAAAAACAAACACATGTACTGACAATTGCAATAAAAGCCATAAAAACTTTTTGACCAGTTGTCTCTTTAGAATTGGCTTGTTTTGATGTTGCCCATGCGTTTAATCTGCGTTGATGACGTAATTGCATTCTAGACCTACAACCAGCATATAATTCAAAAGAAGGGAATATTGGGAGAACATTAGAAACATCATCCTGTATAGTGTATTTAAAAAAATTTGTGTCTACAATAGGCTTACAGCAATGAAATGAGTTTCAGAAGTTCTGATTTGATTGATGATGCTTAATTGCTTCCTTGCAAATTCTTTGAAAGTTTAGAGACGGCTAAAATGCATTTAAAATGAATACAAAAAGTATATTAATCGATAACCGTGCTTTTTGATCATGTATTATATTGCAAACCTATAAAATTAACAGCTATGCATATCTAGCTACTAATGATTGCTAACGTGAACGTTTAAAGCTTGGTTCACACCGCCGTTTGTAGTGTCCACACCGCCGTTGCTGTTTACGTAGCTGTTGCTGTTTGCCGTTGCTGTTTACGTAGCTGTTGCTGTTTGCCGTTGCTGGTGCTGCAGCAGTGTACACGCCGCCATATGTTTGTAAAGGGGGAAACTAATGGCTGACAAGAAATTGA